>CAKNXH010001559.1:0-17141 GCA_932178445.1 Andricus quercusramuli | reverse complement strand
TGAGTGCATGGACCTAACAGGGGGGGCGATAGTGGAGAGTGCGACGTGTGCGTCGGCTTATGGCTCTTTGTGAGGAGTGGGGGGAAGGATAAAGGAAAGGTAAGGAATGGGAGGGACCGGTGAGGGGTCGTTCGGCGAGAAGGTTTCCGGAGTGTGATCTGCACACAGGGATAGAAATGAATCCCCTGAGCTGGGTGAGGCCTGCAGGTCTGCAGGGGCTATCCCGCTAGTCGAAGGCACCGCCTCCAGTACGACCGGAGAAACGGCCCGGGGTTCCTCCTCGATACGAGGTGATCCCAAAATCGGTGGGTTTCGGATCGTGGCGATTCGACCCGGCGATGGCAATTTACAAGTCGGCGGTCTCTTCAAAGCCGGCGGACACGACGGAGGGTCCGGGCGTTTTATTTCAAGTATCGGTTTACTCCGCGAGATTTTTGGCGGCGGCGGCGTTTCTGGACAGGTTATATTTGGCGGTGGGAACACGTGCCGCGGATCGGTGAGAAAAGCGGGTAGCCTAAGGGTGATAGGAACCCGTCTGTCTAAACGCGGACGTCGCGTACGCGGATCGCGAGTCCCTTCTGTACCCCGACGGATCTCTAACAAGTTTCAGGCTCCTTCCTGAACGAGGCCCGGTGCCTCCGGATCATACGCAACGATATTCGCATGGCGAATCCTCTCGGCCTCGGCGGCCTGACGTACCTGCTCAGCTTCTGCTTGACGCGCTTGTTCCTCCGCTGTTTGACGCGCCCGTTTGGCTTGCGCGGCGATCCGCCGAGCCTGTCTTTCTGCTGCATGACACGCCCTCCTTTCCGCGCTCCGTCGCGCTCTGGCTTCCCGACGTTCCTGAACCCGACGTGCCCTTTCCTCCGGAGGAAGTAGTGCTTCCGCGGCGCGAAGTACCCGACGGCGACGAGTACGACCGTTCGGACGAGTTGGCCCTTCTCTCTCTGTCATAAAGAGGGTTTGCAGAGAAAAGACCGCGCGAGGAACGTGAGCTGTCACTTATATTTCTTTTTTTCTGATCGCGAGTCCCCGTGGACTTTTCCGGCCGACGGATGGGTGCGTACCAACTGTCAGAAGGGCTTTTTTCTCTCTAGAGGTGGTGCCAACCGATTTCGGACAGACACTGGGCTAGAGAAAGCCGCTTCCCTCCTGAGCACAGAGGACCCACTTGCGTGGGCCGATCTTTCGCGGCTCGGAAACAGTCCATACGGTCGCCAATCGTGTCACTCCCGATTTAACTCCCGGCACTTGAACGGTAAAAGGGAAAAGAGACGAAACACGGCCCCGAAACGAAAACTCTAAACAGTCGCAGAAAATGAAAATAATCCGGTGCGGGTGGAAGTTCTTCCCGACGGCACTCCACTAATCAATTGCGCGTGTAAATTATTCTCGGACGCTATGACGAAACGTAGCACGATTAAACCGATTTCGACGGAACACTGGACGAGTTTAGTTAATTTCGAATTATCCCCTGGTCACGATCCCCAAGGCAGGACGTTGGAGGTTAACTCCTGACAGTACACTAAATCGAACAAATACCCGAGAACGCGAAACACTACGCGAGAAGTCTCGATGATAAAAACGAGAAAATCGCGAAGCGACCCGAAGAGAAATCCTGTGTGTAGGTGAAGAGTGTAGTTGAAGGAAGACTGCGATGAAGAAAATTCAAAGGAATTTTTTTTTTTGAAGCTGGTTGGTTTTGTTATTTTTCTTCGCTCGAAAATTACAAGTGTAGAGGACAGAGCAGGAGCTACTGACCTCTTAAAAATCGAATCTCGAATGACTCTTGCGAGTCTCTCCTCTACTCGGCTCCCCCGGGCACGGAGATCTCGAGGCAGTGGGAGCACCAGCGGGTCCGCCAATTGGCTGCAAAACGACAACGAAGTCGCAACCAAGCGGTGGGGATAGCCAGCCTTGCCTACTAAGCGAGCCTTCGCGCGCCTGCGGCCATGCTAAGCCTAAACTACATGTTTTATGCTAAACTTTATAATGAAATTAAAAATACTAATTATTATTCTAAAATTACAAAACTCGGTGAATTTACTTAGAACTATCCTAATTTTATTTTCCCGCAAACGGGAAGTGCCTAACTTTATTGGGAATGTTTTTCGAGCCTTTTGTTTAATAATTATTGTTAAGTTAATTTTACAACGTTAAATTTTAAATTAAAGTGACCCGAATAATCGTCCCAGTCCCTAAAACTGAAGAAAAGTCCTAATAATCAATTATTAACCTATAAATAAAAAATAAATAAAAGTAGAGGATAGAACGGTATCAACTATTTACAGGGTGGTCAATATATGTGTATATTGAAATGTTTATGCACCCATCCTGACCCTAAATTAAGCGTAGAGTAAGACGGGGGGGGGGGGGGGATTATTTAATATTTTTTTGGTTTCAGTTTACCTTGGACACATTTAATATTTTCAGAATGCCCATGGCCATGGCTGTCTGGGATGGCACTTTTAAATTAATCAATTTACTTTGTGAGATCAAGTATTTTTAATCAACTTTACTTTATTTTATTTAAAAACAAAAGTCGGATTAACCCGTCATGTAGTACTAGATTTGAGATCCTCTGGAGTCGCGGGCCGTTTGTCTGAGTGGAATAGAAAGAGTTTTAGAAAGAGAAGCAGGGAAATTCAAGAAAGAGAAAGAGCGCGCATAAATAGAGAGAGACAAACAGCGTACGCGACAGGACAGAGGTGGTAGCTTGTTGACGGAACGTAGCACATGGTCCGGTACGTGACCGGGCGCGTGCTAGGCGGCTTACGGGAAATTTTCTGGCCATTAACGGTGGCCTTGAGTGAGCAGGGAGAGAGCCAGGACAATAGGCCTGAGTCACCCAGGGAAAGCAAACTCGTCGTTTTGAAAACACCGTAAATAGACATCTCATTTCACAGGCCCTTCACTCATTTTTTTTAAAAATGAAGATACTTGTTGGAGTCTCAAAAAATAATGAGAACTCCAATTATTAACGTGGTTTTACATCTTAAAAACAATGAGACAAACATGTAGTTGAACTGCAGAACGACAGATAAGACACAAATTTGAGAAAGCAATTTACAAGTTTAACGATGAAAGCCAATTTCGAAGCGCATTTACATTAACCGATGAAAACAAACAAGAATCTAACCAATCAAGTAACCATACAGATGAGATAGCGGGAAATTAAAATGGAAAAATTAATTATTAAGAAATAGAGGTTTAATTCAAAATACAATTGTAAAACTTATTAGTATTCGATATTTCACTTTTTAAACTTATAGAAGTCTTTACCAATTTGTTAATAAAAATTGATTCCAAAATACGTCTTTTATATGCATTACTTTCTCTTGCTAAAATCTTTATATCCTTAAAGTCAAAATTAAATGAATGATCAAACTTCCATGAGTGTTGTGATAAGCCGGTGTTAAAATTTCCAACTTTACAATCATGTTTATGTTCAGAGATTCTACTTTTTAATCTACGACCTGCTTCACCTATGTAAATTGTATCACAGTGTTTACAATTAATTAAATAAACAACACCAGACTGATCTTCAACATTATCAAAATCTTTTTTATTAGAGATAAAATTATTTATACTATGATTATTTTTAAACTGGGTATTAATATTAAATTTCTTTAAAGATATTAGAAGTCTTTCAGAGAGACCCTGGATATAGGGCAGAGTAACCTTTATATCATTTTTGTTATAAGAATTTAACCATTTACTTTTTTTATCATTAATAATTGACGTATTATAAATTTCATTAACTCGACCTTTAATGACGCTATCAATAAAAGCAAGAGGATAATTATTATACTGAAGAGTTTGTTTTATATAATTTAAATTATCTTCACGAAATTTTTTATCACTAAGTTTTAAACAACGATCAACTAATCCTTTTATTAAACCAATTTTTTGACGAAACATATGATGAGAATCAAAATTTAAATAACGACCAGAATTATAAGGTTTTTTTATACCAGTTTGTAATTAGATTTCCATCAAAAGTTTTTATAATAGATGGATCCAAAAAATGTAGTGAATTATTATTTCAACTTCAAGAGTAATTTGGATAGAATCCTCAATGCTATTAAAAACAAGAAGTAAATCATCAGTTTTATCAGTTGGAACAATAGTGAAAATGTCATCAACATATCTCTTATAAATTATAGGTTGAATATTCAATTTATCCAGAGCTCTTTTTTCAATGTTTCCTAAAACAAGATTAAATATAATTGGTGATAATTGGGAACCCATAGGGCTCTCTTTTTTGAATCTCTCATTTGTTCAATATATAAATGTTAAAATCTTTCAGTTTAACGGCTTTTAATCAAACTTTGAATTTACGTGATGAAATCTTCCATTTTGGATGCGTAAATTATCAAACGTTTAAACTAACATTTTTTGAAGCTTTAATTTTAAAATTCAGAAGTACGTATACCATTTTCAGTGTCTTAATTTGCGGTTCAGTTTTTATAACTTCGAGTGAAATTTTTGTTATCAGTGCATCTTAATTTAAAATTATCTCATTGCAATATTCTAAATATTTGCTGTAAATTATTGTAGAAAATTAAAAATACAATAGGATTCTTTAGCGATAAAATTGTCAGCTTAGGACTATTAATTAATATACTCCAATTTTCTATAAGATTTCAAACCCACCAGAAGCTCCTACCTAAAGAAATTTTTTTTTTCTGTGACAGCTATAAATATTTTTGAACTAATGAAAAAATCATACAGTTTTACACAAGGCACACGAGAAGATGTCGCACGTCTTTTTTGACGACTGTTTTTCATCATTCCAATGCCATGCACTTGAACTACTTTTTTGATTGAAGATATAAGATTGCTCCATGAGTGTCAAAAAAGTTTGATTAAAAAAATTATTCTTTTCCTGAAAAGCAGGACTCAAGATAGCAGAAACCTAGTTTTTGAACTAAATAGTCCAATATTCAACTGAAGAGATGAATTTTCAGATACGATGTTGAATTTTCCAACCAAAATATGGATTTACAATGAAAAAAAGGATTTTCTAACAAAGTGCTTCAAACTTAACCGAGTACTTCAATTTTCAAAGAAAAAAGATTAATTTTCAAGGAATAATGTAATAGTAGAAATTTTAACCAAAGATAGAAAATAATTACTAGAAGAAAAAATGCGTGGTCAAACATTTTATTAATTGATTGAAAATGCATCTATATCTGGTGAAAAAAAATGTAACAAAAAAGTAATGAAACCTGAAACTATTTTCAAACAAATCTACAAATAAATAAAATTAAGTACAACCAAAATTACAGGGAAGTACAACTTTGTTCTATTATTGAGATGCATGTTCTACTGTCTTTGTATTTTTGTGTACGTTGTTGTATCAATTTCGCGTATAAAATAAAAGCTTTCAAAACTTTTTAATTGAAAATATAATAATCAAAAGCGTGTGAACTGCAAAATTTTGAACTTTAAATGTTATATATTGTACAGTTAAAATATTTAAAAAATATAGAAATCGACGCCATCATTTTCAAATGCTATGAATTAAAGAACGAATCAGAAAATTTATAAATTTCCAGAATTATATAAATTCAAGAAATTTTAAGCTTATACAAATGCATTTTGTCTAAGAATGACAAAATTTCTACTGAAACAGATTCAATATTAAAATTTTTAATTTTTTGGAACAAGAAGTGAATTTTCTACAAAACTGTTGAATTTTCGAACAAAAGAATGCATTTTCATGCAAGAAAGATGCAATTTTTACTAAAATAGATGACTCTTCAAATGGAAAAGAGGAATTTTTGAACGAATAGTTCAATTTTCATAAAAAAAGACTTCGCTTTGACTTTTTAAGATGAAAATATGAGCTTTGAATGAAAAGTAATTTTACTGCGAAAATAGTTAAAATTTTAACCCAAAAAGAAGAGTTGTCGACTAAACGGGTAAATTTTCGAGCACAAAGAATTAACTTTGAAGAAAATGGTTGAATCTTCAAACAAATAATAAAAATTACAACTGAAAGGATAAACTTCAGGAAGAAATAGCTGCAAAAAAATATATATTATATGAGGGTTGCCGCAAAACTTTATTCGAAAAATTTCCTAATTTTTTCCTGACCATTATCTTCCAAAGACAAGGATCTTGAACACGTTCGAGACCACAAAATAAACTCAAATTATGTAGTGGAAGTGACTTGAGTCGAGCCAGCCTCAAAAAGCCTAAAAAAGCCCAAAAAAGCCAAAAACTGTAAAACAAACAAATTTGGGAATTAAAATTATGGAGGTGATAACTTCATGGACCTAATTAAGAGACATAAGAAACAGATAAATGTTTTTCTTAAATTTATAATTCAATTTTCTGCTCTGAATAATTTCTATGAAATGTTATTTCAATATTTCCGTCTGAGTGTTTGAGTATTTCGGCAGAAATTGCTTCATGGAAATTCTTTCTTGCATGAAGTCCACATGACAAAAACATGATTGAAAATAATTTGTAACACTTGTTTCGCTTTCTTTTTTAATTGATCTGATCATATTGAAGGAGCACAACAAAGAATCTGACATTTTCAGCCTTCATCAGTTAATATTTTCACTTATGATGAAATCTAACCTCCGAATGACGTTAAAAGTTTGCGTATTTGTCGATGGAAAATAAGTAGTGTGAATATAATTATGGTCAAAAAATACATAAATCGGGGTGCAAGATTCTCAAATATATTTACTTTATCGAGATTTGGAACCATCGTTTTTTTTCAATATCGACTGGCTTTGGGATTGCATTTCGGCTTTCTTTATTTTGGACCGATAGGCATTTTTTGGTGTTTTTTAGGAAAATTCTTTGATCAAAATCCCTGAATTATATTTTACAGATGGAATGAAGAAGCTGCTACCTTGCTTTCGGACACCAAGAATGAAGCCGAGTAGTTCGTCGAGTAGTTCTCCATGCATTTCTCCCGATCACCGTTAGTATATCATAATTTCATCGAATGGAAAAAAGACTGCTGGGTTTCAGAAAAAAATTCAAATTTTATTCCTTAACCGTCAATGAATTGTTCTCGCTGAACGGCATTTGCATCGGGTGACCTTGAAATTAGTTTCCAGTTTTAACATTGAATGAACTTTAAAAGTAGATATTAGCATTTGTTGCAAAGTTTTTTTTTGAATCACTTTGTTAAAGCTTGATTCCTCAGAAACCACCATACATAAATCTAAGTCTCTGTCCTATTTTGTTTGGTTTGGAATGAAAATTTAACCATTTTGTTGGAAATTTGCCTTTCTTTTGTCGAAAATGGATTTTTGTAATTAAAAATTCACATACTATATTCTTGATTGAAAATTTATCTCCAGTTAAAAATTCATGTATTTTGTTTCAAAACCCTATTTTTTCAGTAGAAAAGTAGTCTTATTAGTTGGAACTTCAACTTTTTGACTAAAAATTCACTCTTTGCTTAAAAATTTAACAATTTTGTTGAAAATTCTTTTTTTTTTTGTTGTTGTTGGAAAGTTGTGGTTTTTGATTGAAAATAAATTCATTTTGTTGACAATTTGACTATTTGGATAAACTTTAATCTTCTTATCGTAAATATAGCTTTCTATGAATAAAACAAACACTGTTTGAGCAGGAAATGAATTTTCGATTTTTTAGTAGCATTTTCAGTAGGTTAAACCAAAACTGCTTCTGAAGCAATTAAGAATTTTTCTACGGAGTTTAAAAAACTGGCTGTGCATTGTAATCAGAATGCGTGTCGCAAGGCCGGTAGATTTTTGAGTGAATAAACTTCCTTTTCAATTAAAAATTAAAACATGTTTAACAATATCTTGAAACGTAAAGATTCTGTCAATTTTATGATATTTACAATTAAATTTTCTCTTTTATCTAAGCTAAGCACGATGGTGACAAGTCTTATCAAAAAATGGTTACAAACAATTTTGTAGGACACTATAAAATCTGTAATTTCTGTATGAAAATTTTTCCCCTATTTTACGTCGTTTGGCTTGAAATTTTAATTTTGTATTTATGTCATACTCGTTTTGACAAATGAAACCTAAATTTCAATTCTTATAGTAGAATGGCGATAAGAAATTTTATAGGCCTTTTCAAAAGCTATCATTTCTCTGTGAGACTTTTTCCCGTATTTCGCGTCGTTCGATTAAAAATATTTTGCAAAGCTTCAATTCTTCTCATAAGCCTTCTTTACGTGTAGCTACGATGTCTGGGAGGAAAACCGGTGATATTTATCTGTACATCGATGATGAAATGCGTGAGAGTGAATGCATGGCAGCTGACCACGAGCCCGGTTGGATGACGGCTATACCATCAACTGCCTTCACACACTATCAAGCTTTCGTGCATATGAGGAACGGAGATAAACATCTTTCCGGTTTGATGAATGCGGTATATTCAGGTAACGATGCCAATCAGAATCCAGTACCACACTTGGTTAGGACACTTATACCTGATGATGTCTTATTGGAGACCGAAGGAGAACGCGTTTGGGAGGAACACAATCCGGCTCATCCACCTGGAGCAGAATACAACCGTGTGTTTCTAACAATACCACATACTAGGGGGGTGTTACACACTACAATCGGTCGAGATTATCTAGAAGCCGAAGGTGCAATAAACAGACTAGCCCTCCGGGTTCATGACCTGCAAACAAATGTGCCCTCAACCTCATCGGGGTACGGAAGGCGTAGCCACCGTTTTTGACCCTAACCTTTGTTTAATTTGGCTGGCCACGCAAGGGCCACTTGCAAAATTATCAAATGGCCCGAGCGCAGAAAACTTTATTTACGGACATAAGTGGATAACCTAAAGATGTATCGCGAGTCTCATGCATTGTGAAAATCTCGATATTCTTGGGATATTCTGGAATTATTGCATTAATCTCTTATATTACTATATTCTATCATATTGTATTATTATATATTATCACAATCGCTGAATTATGTATGACTACTTTAATAAATGTATTGAGCATGCAAAGATTATAACTTTTCCCCCCTGAGATTATGTAAAAACTGTAGTTGAGACTTTCTCTCGTTTTAACCTCGAATCATTATCTTACAAGTTATTCCTTATTTAAGTATTTGTTCAAAATTCTTCAAAGAATAAGAATCAATCATAAATCGGTTATTTCAGAAAATCCAGTGATCTGAAAACAAATCCTCAATTGTGTAGACAATCTTGATTTGTTTAAGCATTTTTTTTCAGTTAAGTCAAAATATCAACGCTTAAAGTCATTCACCCTCCAAATTTATGATCATAAAGGCGTCGACCACTGCGTAACTGAAAGGATGCTATGAGCTGTCAGCGGTACGAGCTGCTATAGTCAGGCATCGCGTGGCAGGTTAATTGTAATTCAATATTTTTATTCTGCCCTTCAACAAATGAGGCAATAGAGGAAGAAAAAGAAATATTGTTATCAGACGACAATATTCTAAAGCGTAGAATCGGCTGACTGAAATCCCACAGAGCCACGCTTGGACATTTTTTGTCACATCTCAAACACTCGTAGAGATCTGTTAAGTTTTCGTGACACTAATTAGAGATAAAATTTCAGGGACTCCGTCATCTCCATTTTGCCTTTCGTAGAATTGTTGAATTTCAAAGCCAAAAGGGAAAATTATCTACAAAATGGTTGAATTATCAACTAGGAAGTACGATTTTTTTATTACTTTGATTCTAAACCAAATGGTTGACTCTAAACGATAAATGTAAATTTTCAACCAAAAGGGATAAATTTTCTACAATTTCTAATCAAGAATATAAAATTTGTATTATAGCAAAAATGGAATAGTAATATTGTTAGTGTAAAAAAAAAAATTTCAACAACATTTATAAATCTAAGAGATGATTTTTTAACCTAGAAGATTAATTTGCTTAAAGAAGTGAAAAGTTCAGTTTTCGACCAGTGAGGGGCAACTTAACAAAATGAATTTTCAAGAAACTAGTTCAAATTTCAAACAAGTAGTTCAATTATTATCAACTAAAAAAGATGAATAGTGTAACCAATTTTTCGCTAATCATATCCGTGAAATTTATCAAGCAAGTAATTAGATTTTCAACCATTTTTATTCACAGGTAGTACCAAGAAATCCTATAAAATAAAAATTAAACAAATATTCTCGGTGAATCTAGACACGAGGCGCGAGTAAAGCAAGTTAAAACAGATAGAGTGTGTAAATAATTCAATGTCATGATTTTGATGAAAAATAACTTGAAGAAAAACCTTGCTCGATGTCACGTAGTGTTTTTACCAGTATCTCAATCAACACCCAGTTGTTTCAATAAAGCTGAAAATCTTACACAATCGCCTTCTTTCTGTAAACCTAGCTATGTATCAATATTCATGTTTTCGTACGAATTTGAAACTCATATATGCTATATACCCAAAAAAAATTAATGTATTTTGACTGACAAAAAATTTTCATTATTTTTTTTTTTCTAAAATATGCGAGAAACGAAAATGCCTTACTTCAGATCTGATTTGAGAAATTTTGTTTCAAAAACACCCTGTTCGAAACCAGAATCAGAATGCTTTTCAATAATTCCACATTTCAGGTTTAAATTGTTACTCTTCGAGAAAATTTCTTGTTGCCACTGACGATTATGATTTTTCTCGAAAATTCCCTATTCCCAGTCAGAATTATAATTCTTTTTGAAATTTCCTGGTCCAACTCAGAAACATACACATTTCGAAAACAAAAATTCTTATTCCATATTTGAATTATAATTTTCTTTCAAAAATTTCCTGTTACAAATTACTATTATAATTCTTCTAAAAGATTTTCTCTTGCGATTCAGAATTATAGTTATTTTGGGAAATTTTCTGTACCAAGTCAGTATCATAATTATTTCCGAAAATTTCTTGTTTCAGATTTTATATTAGAATTTGTTTTCAGAATATCCCTGTTACAAGAAAAAAGAGTTTTTGAAAAAATTATCTTCAGATTATGTTCAGAAATAGACCCTGGAAAAATCATGCCTTGGTTAAATAAAAATCTTATTCGATAGAAGAAAAAATTCTACGAAATATTGTATTATTACAAGCGGTTCCATAAGACTCGTTTCAAATAGAATCTTTATTTGTTCCCGTTCACGCATCTCGAACGTGAAAGAAGATAAACATTTTCAGAATGTGCCTACTACATACATTGCTAAATGACAAACGTCTTTTTTCAAGTATGACAAAACTGCCTTCTAATTGTTTCAATAGAGATAAAAGTTTTACACAATCGTCTTTTTCATTAAACTTTTCTGTTCATCAAAACTCCCGTTTCCATTAAATTTCAAAATTAAAATGTGTCTCACAGCCCCAAGAAACTTAACATATTTTGAATAATTATATCAAATTAAGAAAAGTAGAAAATTGACAAAACGGCGCTGGCTTTTCAGAAAATTTCTGTTTTAATATTTTCTTCGATAAAATATCTGACAAACAAAAAAATTCCAAAATTAATAATGTTCTATGAGGGAAGTTCTACATTTATCTTTTAATTTTTTTCCATTCCGTTAATTTCCAGCTTTATCGATTTTGATTGTGGTTTTCGGAACAATAAATCAACTTGGTTCTCCTTCCACTTACTTCTTTTATTAGCATAGAAACCGCCAGATTTTTTAAGTCGAAGTGATTTCTTCATCCTTGTTTGCAATTGAAAACATAAGTTAGACGAAAATAAGGAAATTGATTTTAGTTCTTGTTCTTAAACGTATTGTTAGCTTTGATTATTTCAAAAGCGCCAAGTACATTAAACCTAGCAAATAGAGAAAATGTGGAGGTCTCTCATCCGCAATCTTTCTCCTTCCACTCTATTCGTTTCGGAGATTAAATAAAATGCGCCAATCAGATTTCGTCAAAGTTAGCTTAAATAGCCGTCGAAATTCTTCAGTAATCAGTTCACTCTTTTCTTCCTTGGTCAGTGTGACATTTAGCAAGAATGAAGAAAATTCCTTCTTTTCTACTACTCACGTTGGTGGGGCTCCTGCCTAACGATTGTAAGTGCAATATACTAAGTAATATTCATAACAAATAATTCATACGTATATGTGTTTGTGTGTCCTTTAATATGTTTTCTTGAAAGCGTCTAATTTAAGTTTCTCATTCATAAAGATTCCTCACATTCCTACAAGATTTAATTCACTATTTCTGAACTGATACGGAAAGTCTTGTCATAAAAACCGTGCTACTGATTAGAATATTGTTAATTTAAAATCGATTTGTTTAAGAGCTTTATGATTGCACTTTATTTCGAAATAAAACATTTAAAATTGTAAGGAAGGTTCAAACCAATCAGAAATCAAAGCCTCAAAAATGAAAAAATCACGAATCAAGTTTCGATTGAGACATGATAGAGATATTAATTTTTTTTTTGAGGAGGATATATCAAGTTAGACCTTTTTACATTCTTATCCTATAATGAAACCATAAAAACAGGTTTTTATAAAATGTCTGTCTGTATGTCTGCCTGTGAGCACGATGACTTCAAAAAGAATGAACGTATTAAAATGGGCTTTGGTATACTATTCAAGCGTCCTAAAATGAAGGTCAAGTTCGTTAGCCAGACGTTTTGGATGAAAGTTCAAAAAGTGGGCACATTTTGAAAATTTTGGAGAACACTTTTTCTAATATTTCAAAATTCTGTTTACGGATGTTTGTTGTACTCAGAGAGGCAAACAATTTAATCCAATGACTTCTTTTGATAAAACAAAAATTACTGGATTTACAGCATTTAAAAAAAATCCAAAAAACAAACGGAAATGAACATTTTCAGCTGCACAACGCACGACGTGAAAGAAAGTCAAGATGGACAACAATATTTTTATAAGACTTTCTTCATTTTCCTTAGAAAATCGAAAATTCCATTTTGCGGTCAAACTATACAAGGTACGAAAAAAGATGAATTATTCACTCAGAAAAGAGCTACAAACTTTTTAATTATAATTTTTTTATAGGATGTGTAGTATTCGTTTTAATCGTGAAAAATAACACAGACAGAAGTATAGAATTTCCCGAAATTTACTGACTGGGTATTCCTGTATTTTTTCGAAAACTAATCTATTTCTGGTAGAATATTACTCCTTTCGCTTAAAAATTATTATCTTTGATTGAAAATTTCTTTCTTCAATTGGACATTAATTTTTTCATTAAAAATTAATTTTCTACTGAAAATATAACTATTCCACTTTTTCTGGAAAATTTATCTTTTTTTTGATAGAAATTTAATCTTCTTGACTTCAAACTCAGCTGTTTAATTGGAAATGTAACTATTCCATTGGAAATTATGTTACTTGGTTGAAGATTTTTTTTTTCACCGAAAAATTACCTCCTCTATTTTTGGTTAAAAATTCATGTCTTTATTTGAAGTAATAACTCAAACATTTCTTCTAAAATACAAATATTCGTTTGGACATTCATGTAATTTGTTAGAAATTACAAGGAAATCCTTGAAAACCTGGAAAAGTCCTTGAATTTCGCTCATGGTTTTGGAATTTTTATTCGTTTAAAGAAAAAAATATTTTTCCAAACTTTCTCTCTGCTGATCGAAAAACGATTAACTTTTTAACAAGAGACTTTTTATTTTATCATAGTGAAAATTGCGAAGCTACAATCGAATTGATATTTGAATAAGAATGGTTAGAGCAAACAAAAAAATGGTCAAGGTAAAGTTAGTTACTTATTTTCTTCATCCTAACGACTGTTGAAAATAGATATTTTTTAAATTGAAAATTGAACTTGTGAAAAATTTATTTGTTTGAGGATTGATCTCTTGGATTGAAAATTTAAATATTTTGCTGAAAATTATTTTTTTTTCATTTAAAATTAATTTTTTAACCTACGAATGTAACTTTTCCATTTTTTTTGGCTGAAATTTAATCTTTTCAATTTAAAAATTGGTCTTCATTGGTAGAAAACTAATCCTGTTGGTTGAAGTTATCTCTCCTTTGATTAAAACTGAAACTTTTTGGCTAAAAATAAACTTTTTTGTTGAAAATTTTTGTTGAAAATGCTGTTTTTTGGTTTGAGTGTTCAACAATTTCTTTGGTATTTTTTCCTGTCTTGGCTGAAAAATCTTTATTTGTTGGAAATTTGTCTTTTTTATCAGGAAATTCTTCTCTTTGGTAGCAAATTAACTTTTTGAATTGAAAATTCAACTATTCCATAGGATGAAAATTGATCGTTTTTAGTCGAAAATTCAACTATTCAATTCTTTATAAAAAGTACACCTTTTTGGTTTAAAATGCAACCTCTTGGTTGAGCGTAGAACCGCTTTGTTCAAAACTCATTTTATTTGTTGAAAATTAAACTATTCTGTCAAAAATTATTATTTTTTTGCATTTTAATTACTTTTTTTTGCTCAAAATTCAATTATTCCAATTTTGGTTGAAAATTCATCTTTTTGCAGTAAATTTGTCTCTTTTTGGTAGAAAATTAATTGTCATTGTTGAAAATTCGTCGTTCTGGTTAAGAATTCATCTTTGTAGGTTAAGAGTTAAACTACTTGGTTAGAAATTTAACTACTTTGTTGAATTTCTTTAATTCAACTATTTAATTTTTGGGCGAGAATTCGTCTTTTCGTCGAAAATTCCAATTTTCATGTTGAAAATTTAACATTTTTTTGTTAAAGTTTAATGTTTTTCTTGATAAGGCTATATGGTTAAAAATTTATTTATGTAATTTAAAGTATTTTGTTAAAAAATCATCACTTCTGGTTAAAATTTCAACTCTTCTGAAAAATGCAATTATTCAATTGAAAATGCAACTATTTTTAGTTGAAGTTTAACCTTTTCTGTTTAAAATTCGAATATTTCGACAAAAATTCATCTCTGTCAGTTAAAAACTCAATAATTGTATGAAAAATCAACGTATTTGTTGAAAACCTGGAAAAATGTATTTTTTCGTCCTGGAAAAACTGAAAAGGTCCTGGATTTTTTTTTTGAAACGCTGGACATCCTGTTAGCCATTTGACGGTTTTGTTGAAAAGTCTATTTTTGTTGTTGAAAAGTTATGGTTTTCAGTTGAAAAATCGTGCATTTTTGACAGTTTTCTTTCTTTGTAGAGATGAAATCATCTTAATAAAACACTGTTCGATCAGAAATGGAATTTTTCATTTTGAGTAGCATTTTCAGTAAGTTAAACCAAAACTGTTTCTTAAGCAATTATTCACTTTTCTTTAGAGCCGATAGAGCTTCAAGGAAAGAAATTTCTCTGTTTAATGCAAGATAAGAAGAAATGTAACAATCACTCACAACGTAAAGATTTTGTGAATTTTATAATAATCACAAGTCTTGTTTTTTCATCAAGGCCGATATACCTCACGTGGTTTTGCTCAAAATTTGAAGTTTCGTTTTTCCCATCGTATTTTCAATAAATGATACCAAAATGACAAGTCCTATCAAAAATGGTTACAAAAAGTTTTGTAGGACAGTATAAGAGCTGCAATTTCTCTATTAAACTTTTTTCCGTATTTTACGTCGCTTAACTTGAAATTTGAATTTTCTATTTCTTCCATCGTATATTCGAGAAATAAAACATGAATGACAAGTTCTTTCGAAAAATGGTGATATTCGATTTTTGCACAGCATTTTCGATGGATAAACCCATAGCCATTGGTCAAGGAATGCTGGTTAACGAACTAGTTTTTTCTTTTAGGACAGAAAAAAAGAGTACCAAAGATCGATTTTCTCCATTCATTTTTTCGAGATTTATCGTATTTATGGACAGACGAGCACACATACAGACATACGCCGTTTGCAAAACTTGTCTTTGCTAGTATACACAAACTTGCTAAATGTGAATTTCTTCCCCCAAAACCTTAGGTGATGCTATGATGTCTGGGAGGAAATCCGGTGATATTTATCTGTACATCGGGAAAAAAATGTTTCATAGTGAATGCATGGCAGGTGGCCAGGGGCCGGAATGGATGACGGCTATACCATCAACTGTCTTCACACACTATCAAGCTTTCGTGCGTATGAGGAACGGAGATACACATCTTTCCGGTTTCATGAATGAGATATATTCAGGTGACGATGATCATGCTCATCAGGATCCAATACCACACTTAGTTAGGGCGCGCATAGCTGATGGGATACTTGATTCCAAAAAACCCTGCCCTTGGAAGCCATACAATCCGGCTAATCCACCTGGAGCAGAAAATAACCGTCTGTATCTAACAATACCAAATACTAAGGAAGTGTTATACGCTGTAATCGGTCGAGAACGGCTAGAAATTGAAGGTGCAATAAACAAACTAGCCATCCGGACTTATGAACGGGACCAAGCTAAGGCCTCAACCTCATCGGGGTAGAAGGCCCGAGCGCAGAAAATGTTATTTACGGACATGAGTGGATAACCTAAAGATGTATTGCGAGTCTCCTACATCGTGAAAATCTTGATATTCTTGGGATATTCTGGAATTATTGCATTAATCTCTTATATTACTATATTCTATCATATTCTATTATTATATACTATCACATTCAGGTAAACTTTGTGTGAATACAATAAATACTAAATTGAGCATGCAACAATTATAAATTTCTTTTCCTAAGATTATGTAAAAACTGTAGTGGAGGCTTTCTCTCATTTTAACTAATGATATAATGCATTTTAAAATAAAATCTCTTCCAACATTTTTAAATTAACTACAATAAATTGAATTGAATAGAGATAAATATCGTTATGTTTCAAATAATTCCTGATTTATGTATTTCTTTAAAATTCGTCAGAGAATAAGAAGGAATCATAAATCGGTTATTTTTGAAAAGCCAGTTATCTGAAAACTAATTCTCGAAAATATACTTTATTAAGAAAATATACTTTATTAACTAAAAATTTGAATTTTGAAAGAGCGCGGATGCACGCGATACACGCACTAGTTTCGTGTCTGTAGATAATATATTTTTTAATTACAATATTGATGTTATATTATGTTGTTTTAGCTTCTGTTTAATAACTTATGGTGCACCGAATGCCCCGAAGATACAAGTGATTGTTTTTGACCTCTTTTCTGGTATCTTAGTGCAAAATCGTTATCCTGTGGATATAACCTCACTTTCAGTGTTCGTTCGCGGAAGAGTTGCGGTTCTTTTTTCTCACTTTTTTGATTGACTCATTCTGACTTTGCCTGTGGAGCTATAAAAATAGTGCAAGT
>CAKNXH010001558.1:330322-446113 GCA_932178445.1 Andricus quercusramuli | reverse complement strand
AAAAAAAAACACCTGGAGATATGACTGACACGAATCCAGTGGTATCTTCACTTTTCCGATCGGTCTTATATTTTTATTTATAAAAAAAGTTGAAATTTCAAATGTATATGCTGCATGACGTAACGTGAAGGAGTGAACGTGGAGGGGATAAAAACAATAGATAATTGATTAATTATCGATAAGTGAATGTTTTCGCAGCTTGAATAAAGGTTTACTCTAGTATTATTATATGTTTTGCTAATATCTTTGTCCCTGAACTTGAAAAACCTGGAAAAATTTTAATAACAATGTAATTGTTTAAATAATTTTTTTATTGCAAAAATGAAAAAAACACCGAGAGATATGGCAGGGGGGAATCTTCCTATATTCTTAAAATTACTTTCCGACTAATGCTTTTGTTTATAATAAAAGACGAATGTTAATTAACAATTTAATTGTTTAAAAAATTACTTTTTACAAAAAATGAAAAAAAAACACCTAGAGATATGGCTGAGACAAAGCCAAGGCTGTTTTTGGTTTTTTGCTAGGACTATTAGTTTATTTTTAATTTAATGTTGAAATTTCAAATGTATATGCATAGCTAACTTCGGGGTCGTCAATAAATAGGGTCCTTTCCAAGTCAAGTGCAGTCGGTTTCGTGGAAAAATGGCATCAATTTATTGGCAAGTAGTCAAGTTGTGAATTTGTTCGTAAAATTGTTCATAAAATAAACAATTATTATTGTTTTATAAAGTATCATAAGCGAATAATTTTTTCAAGTTGTTTAAAATTAATTCTGTTGAGAGAATAAAATCTGTCATTTGAAAATTGATGAAAATCTGCATTTATTTGTCAAATTTATTCAAATAACCAACAGTTGTTATCAGGTAATTAAAAAATCGTAAGCATATTATTTATTGTGGATAAATTTTTTATCAATTTAATTGAAGAAACGAAGTACATAGAGCGTGGAATGACTAAGATATTCATTCGTTTATTGAATTCGTTTATAAAACTAAGAATTACATTAGATGTTTCAAAAATAAGAAACTAAGGTTTGTTTTTACGTATATCTCGAACAAAAAATTGAGAAGTAAAGTCTCCTAATATTTCTAACCTCGATGTAGCACTTTGATTAATTATTTTTCTTAATAAAAAAAAACTTTAAATGTTGCAACCCTCTTAATATTATTTGTAAGGAGAATCTTCGATGATATCATGATGTTCCACATAAATGTAATTAGTTGAAAATAATGGAATTTTTCATAGAAAAAAGTCTACTTTATTTAAAAAAGAAACATATCAGAAAAAAAATCAAATAATCGGCTCTCATAAATCTCTCTCGAATTCAATTGGCTTCACTTGAATGAATGTTTGAATCAGATCAAAATTTTAAGCTCTGAACTGATTTGTTCATATACATTTTTTTTGCTACATTGTGCTTCGTCGCTAGGTTCAGTTTTGTCTGCTTAAAACCATTTAAATGTGAGAAACATTATTCTTGTCACTTCGGTACCTTTGAATATTATTTAAAATCAAGTGAACAATAATTTTCACTATAAAGTGCTAAATCAATTCTGAGTCAGCTACTATTAAATATATTTAAAACTCTCTTTTTCTCTTAATATGCACGCAACATGTTTCAGATGAAAGTTATTGAACTGACGCAAGAATAAAAAATGGTTTGAAAGTCAACATTTCTAGTTTTATATTAAAAATTTGAATTAAATATAAAAATTTATTTCGAGGATTCGAACGGAAACGTATTGATGGGAATAGATCTACGATTGAGCAATAAATTTCATACCACTTTAGCCTTTTAACACGTCGTCCGGTGATTTCCTGTTTCCGCGAACATCAAAGGTGCTGACAAAGTTACTCTATTAGATACTCTCTACCGCCATCGGGATGCATGTGAGCAAATAATCAGCTAAACGATTTCGCAACAGTGAACGGAAGCATACTTTTTCACACCTCTGTTATTTTTAAATTAAAATATTGTACTGCACTCGCTTTTATCAACCTATGTACATCTTCGAGATTTGTGAGTGGTAATGTTTTTAAGCACGGAAAACCGATTATGAAGGCAGGAAATGTCACGATTTTATAATACGTGCTAAGTAGAATTGAAAATACTCATCGTGTGAATAATAATTTAATACATTTTAGAAAACATTTATTTAATAATGACTGTGTCATTCTTAAAGTATCTCAAATTTACGTAAGGTTTTTTTCCTCTTCTTGATTGCCTAATTTTAAAGATTGTTCCTATATACTATTCTACAAAAGCAAATTCATCAGCGTGTCACAAATTAGCGCCACACATCCTTTATGTATTTTTAATTTGACTTTTTTCTTCACCCATCAATCTTCATACTAGAGTAAACCACATAGCGCAACTAAAAGATTATTTATTATATAAGAGTTTCCATAAAATAAATATAATTGCAAATGCTTATAGAAAAAAAAATATTTTTTTGTGCGTAATCGCCGTAATCACTGTGATCTGTCATTGTGAAATAGATTTTATATCATTGTGTAAATTGTCAATCGGAACTTTTATAATCGCGCATTGAATACCTGCTCTTGCTCACGTGAAATTCCAGATAAGATCGAAGAATAACAGGCAAAGTTGGTCACGTGAATGAGATTCTCGAAAACGTGCTATCAAAGCCAAGAAAAGTCAACACTTGTTGCTGCCTTCAGCATTCAGTTGTATTGAATCTAGACTTTAAAAATTCCAGAGCTAATAATAGTATTCTAGTATCAATTAAAAATTTGATAAATTATTTTTCAAAGATGTTCGAAGGTTTATGTTTGTTTATTACAGAACATGATTCTTACTAATCATAGAAAGCAAACACAACAATTTTATTGATGAATTCATGGATAAATAAAAGTAGTGTTCTATTTATACGTTTGTCATTTAGAAGGAGTTATATAATATTAAGGCAGTGCGTAGACAGGTGAGAATAATAAACGATACGAATATGAGGTAAGAGCACAAAATCTGGTTTAGTGAAATCATTTATGTTTTTCATAATTTTAGTACGTTTAATTGTTAAAAAATACCCAATGTTACATAATAAATTTCGGCGTACTGATATTGCGAGGTTACGCGTGATTATAAGTACATGCAAATGATTGCAAAACAATGCCAAAGATTGCAGGTTGAAACATTTTCTGCAAATTTTAATTTCAAGTGTTCATAGGAAGTAACTATTTTAAACTAAGAACTATATCTATATCTATATAGTTATATCTATATAACTATATTTTCAATCGAAAAATCGCGTTTTATCGTACATGTATATTTAATAAGTTATGGGAAAGTTATGTGATACATAACTTCTGCGCATACAGCTTATCAGTTTCCTAGAAATTGGACATAGCAGATTCAGAAAACTTCAAAAATGTAACATTTTTAGCAGTTCAGTCGACCTGCAATATTTGAGCGATTCGTCTACGAATTTCACGAAAAATTGACTAATTAAATTTCCGTGGGTGTTTTTCATGAAATTTTGAATTAATAATTATTTCTAGAGATATTTCAGTTTTTATACCCAAAATTCGATTTTTTGTAGTTCATTCAACCGATAGTCTAACATTTTCGATCGATTCTTTCAAAAAATTTCAGGATAAATTGATTAGTTGAAGATACAGGGGATTTTTTCCGTAAATTTTGAGTCATTAATTGTTTTTAGAGATATTTCATTTTTCATGTCTAAAATTCGATTTTTTAGCAGTTCAGTCAACCTATAGCCTACAATTTTAAACCGATGTGTTTATAAATTTCGGGATAAATTGAATAAATGTAGCTCCAGTATTCCTTTTCATAAAATTTCGATACAATAATTATTTATGCCCAATATTCGACTTCTTATCAGTTCAGTCGACCTATAGCCTACAATTATTAACCAATTCGTCTATAAATTTCAGGATAATGTGGCTTGATAAAGCTCCAGTGCTGTTTTTAGGAAAGTCTCATTCAATAGTCATTTTTAGATAGATTTCACTTTTGATGGCCAAAATTCAATTTTTTTAAAGTTCACTTGACCTTTAGATTGTAATTTGAATCGCTTTAAGAATTAATTGACGAGATTATATAACACCTGGAGCCTGCATTAGTCTACAGATTGGATTACAGATTTCAATATGCTTCTGTCAGAGAAGGCTCAGATATATATTTTAGAAAATTGTGATTCATAAATTATTTAAAATTATTTTCTACTTTCACTTAAACCGAGTCATACAAAATTTTCAATATAATTCGGTTAGATGAATATCTACGAAAATGGAAAAACGTATTATATTTATATTTTTGTTTATGATTAGGGGGCTGTACTTCCTGCGCGCGCTAACCTCTGTTGCAGGTAAATAGCCATAGGCCTGCAAAAATGTAGATCTACGTTTTTTGTTAGGCACATGTATTGTCTTTTCCATACACGGAGAAAAATATTTCGAGAAACTTTACCAAACTCAGTTGGGTAAAGTTGGGACATATGGACACTTTGATAAAGTTTCATATCTAGTTTGGTAAGACGAAATTCGGTAATACTTCATTAACAAACATGAAAGTGCGACAAACTGACACGAATATCTTCTGAACTGTACTTTAATTAATACTGTACTTGGTAGTTGACATTTTAATGCACATAATTGTAAAATATATCAAACTTCAGATAAAGATTACTGAACAATTGGGTAAAACGCGGTCGAGGGCTTGGTACAAAATATAAGTGGGTTTACAGAAAAGGCATGAAGGAGTCACTGACGCTCGAGAAACTTTAACTGGCAGTTTGGTAAACCGTAACCTTCTGTGAATCAAAAAAACAAACTTATACACAGTCAACAGCATACACTCACATACACATGAGTCAGTTACAGGCAATCAGAATACAATTTCATTACAATTACACTGACGACACGTAAACCTTATCAAACACATATAACATACATATAAATAACCCTAATATAATACTACACATATATAAGACGCTTTCGACGTAACTACGCTGACGCACGCTTCACATTGAGAGGAGAAATTTGGAACTTCCTTATATACTAACTAGAGGAATTGATTCAGCGCTTGTGAGAAACGACCAGTGCCGTGACTAAAGTTTTCATAAAAAGATTTATATTATAAGATCTATATTTTTTGGAATATGTATTTTGTAATTGCCACTTTAATTCTGAGTAATTTTCCACCTTTTCTTTGGATATTAACTTGATTCTAATATTATCTGAGTAAGGTATTAAAATGATATCAAAGCACAATTCAATAAAGTTTCCAAATTTTGGACGACTTCGTTTAGAAATAATAAATAAAAAAGTATGCAAAATGTCTTGCTACGCACCTATTTGAAGCTACAAATTTAAAATGAAAAATTGTCAAATCATATTTAAACCATTTTTTAAATATGTGAAATTTACGGATGTTACTTATATTAACTTGGAAAAGATAAAAATTAAAAGTAGAGTTAAATATTCTTCCGTTAAGGATGTTCAAAATCTCTTTAAAGTCTGTCCCACAGGTTTTTTTGCGTAAAATTCATATACATCACAAATACGTTCCTTGATATTTTATTTTTATATTTTCATACCCTCTCGGGTAATCCTTCATTTTTAAAAAATATTTGAGGCCGTTTGAAAATTTTGTTGTTTTCGAAAATCATATTATCTAAAATTGTCAACTTCACGGCAATCACTCATAAAATATGTAAATATAAAAAATTAAAGATCTTTACACAAAATGTGATTTACTTAACTTTTTCTCTCTTACACCACTTTTAAAATTTATGCTCTTCAATTCTTCATTTCTGTTATTTGACTTTTCATTACTTGAAGTTGTTTTGTATCTTCTTAAAAATCAGTTCTTTTAACTTTGGTCTTTGTAACTATTTAATACAATAAAAGGATGTAATCAAATACAAAGATTTAAATTTTCGTATGATTGATCACAGTTTATCGAGATAAAATCACACTATCGTTCGAATTTGGATATATCCTTTCACCACAATGTCAGGTAGAATTTTAGAGAATTTTTAAGCCAATAAAACGTGTTTTCAAAAAAATTGCACTTACATGGTTATGACATGTAGTTATTTGCACAACTATTTCTGTTTTTGCATCTGCTTTAGGCGAAATACGTCATTTGCATTTCATTTTAATTTACAAAAGCTCACTCCATTTCCCGAAAGTTTCTTTACAATTATATTCGTCTCGTTTTCGTAGAAATTATTTTATTTAAAAATAATACGTACAACTCTTTTATTTAGTCATGTTTTAAATAAAACAATTTTCTATATGATATTTAATAAAAACGTGATGAATACAATTGTAAAGGACCTTTCAAGGAGTAGAATGAGCTTTTAAAAATTTTAATCGAATGAAAATCATATGAATTTTACCCAAAGCGATTTGTGCTTTTTGAATATTCATTACTTTTAAGCAATTAAATTAAAACTTTCAAATTGGCTAATAAATTATTGAAAATATTACACATGTTTCATATTAGTACTTTTCGCTGGGTGAAAAAAAAATATTATAAAATCAAAACATTTCAAAGACTTGAAATTTATTTGAAATTTTAGGTTGTGTAATTTTTTTAAACTGGAAATTAGCATTTTTAAACAAGAATCATCAAGATTTCTGATTTTTAACAATTGTAGGTTAGGTTAACGATTTATACCAAAAACTGGTATTGTGAAAAAATCACTATAGTTCAAATAGGATAGCAAATTTTTGAATAGTTTCAAATAATATTAACGTTCTTCACAAAAAATCGATCATCTTGCAAAAAAGTCATTGGATTTTGGAACAGATTTACAATTCTTAATAATTTTCTGTTATTTTATGTTTGTGTTTTTCATTGAGAATTATTAGTATTTTTAATAAAAAATTATTAGATTTCAAAGAACATGTACCATTTTTCAACAACTATAGCTTATGTTGACCTGTTTTATCTAAAATCGTTATTTTTGACAAATCATTAAATTTAAAACCAATGACTTTGTTTAAAATAAATTATATTTATAAAATTTCCAAGAAGATTTAGAACTTTTCAACCATTTCAGGTTATGTTGCTGTTTAAGACCAAGAATTTTGAGTGAAAAAACGGTATTTTTAATGAAAAATCATTTGATTTCAAAGAAGATTAAAACTTTTGTTTCATTATAGGTTTTAGGCTAGTGATTTTCACCGGCAATTTTGATATAGGCTTCAAAGAAGATTTACAATTTTGGAACGATTTAAGGTTATGTTAACCCTTTTTACCAGAAATCGGTTATTTAAAATTAAATTCATTTTACTTAAAAATTAAACTTAGGATTATGAACAACTTTAGGTTATATTAGTTTTTTTTTCGTCGGAAATTAGCATATATTGTATAAAAATATTATATATATATATTAATTGTGACTTTCTTTGAGAATGTACACAATGGTGATCCTTATCAGTATATTTGATTATATCTGCAAAAATTACATAATTTCTTGTAGGTACGCAATGCACAATTGAAAGAGTTACTCTTTGGTTAATACCGCAGTTGACAAATTATATAAAATGTTATTATGATTAATCAAATTATATACAAATTTCTGTAAAAATGAAATTTTTTCCAATTACACTGAGTAAAAATACAAAATTATTTAAAACATTGTTGTTAAATAATTATTCATATATTCTTTAAAGATTTTTACGATGTAGATTTGGCAAAAACTTTTATTACACTGTATGGTAAAAAAATATTTTAAAAAATATGAAAAAAGATTTTAGCAAAAGAATTCTCAAAAAAATTATATAGCGACGTAAATTTAATGAAAAGTTTTTATTCGATTTTTCGTATGAGAAATTTCAGTTTAAGAAATTGTTTTTAAAAATTTGTTATATCTTATTTTTGAAACTGAATTTTCTGTTATCAATACAAAACTTTGCAAAATTATACTATAGTAAGAGTTGTGGTAAAAAGATTTTTTTCCAAACCTCATTTATTGACACAATAATTTAAAAACAAAATTCAATGAAATCTAAGTTCATATTTAGATCAAATTTTAACAGAGTATTGATTTCTTTAACCTTCTAGTATTTATATTTTAAAAAAATTGTATCATGCAATAGGAAAAATATATACTTTCTTTTTTTTTCGTGATACCGCGAATTTCAATTTTGATTTTCTCGGAACAGGATTATTTTTTTGGATCGAAGCTTTCTTATTCTCATTGAAATATAATTTTTTCATCCCACTAAATGAAAAAAAAACTACAAATTTTGTAAGGAAAACACTAACATGGCAAAAAGCACTGAAATAGCATCACTAAGGCTTACGCCAGAGGCGTCAATTTCGATCCATGGTAACCAACTTTGTAATAACCTTCCTAAATCAACTCCAACTTTATTTTGCAATTGTAGAACTATTATGCATTATCCAATACTAAATGCCAACGAGAACTATGAATAGGTTGAAAATTGAACAACTTATTCATAATTTAAAAAATGGTAAATATCTTCGAGGTGCTTAATACTTTTATACGATCCTGCAAGATTTGGGAAGTGGTGGGAGATGCTGGGCGACTGCGACTCGAATGTCGGTTTACCAAACTGTCGAATAAAGTCTAACGTAGCAAAAATTAAAATCTATTCCACAGCGGATAAACTTTCATGCAATGTGGTGGAAACAGTCACATATCAAAAATCAATGTTTCTCTAGAATTGATTTTAAACTTTACCAAACTTTCGAGTATATAATACATTTTTTACTTAGAAACATTCACCGAAATTTGTCATTCTATAACCGATTTTAAAGGAAGCATTAACATTGCATAATTTAAAGTTTGCTTGACTTTACATTTGCAAACTTTACTCAACTAATATGAAATTTTATCCAATTTTTCCTCAATGTATGACAGAATAGTTCTCAATAATTACACGACGTGCATTAATGTTTACTTTTGAAAATATTTACTGTACATTTGGAAACTTTAATCTGCGCTATTAAAGTTTACCGAACTGCCATGTATTATTTAACCTTTTGCACGACACAAATTATTACAATAATGTCAAACATTCTCCTTTTAGTCCATATATCCCAATTTTACTCAAAAGTTTGGTAAAGTTTCCTAACCAAATTTTCTCCGTGTAGACATATATTATAACAAATTTGGGTCTGTGTGTTTGGTACAATATGTACTATTCTTTTAAGAAACATATAGAGAATATGGCACATGGGGCAATGTGTCATATGAGGTAATATGGGACATGGGGTACTGTGGCACATGAGGTAAAGTGGCACATGAGGTAAAGTGGCACATGATGTAAAGTGGCACATGAGGTTTATGAATTTCGTTCAAAAAAAGCTTTAATATGGCATCGGGTAATATGGCATATGATGAAATATGACAGAGCAATATGTCACATGAAGTAATATGGCACATGGAGTAACGGCGCACATAGGGTTATGTGGCACATGAGTTTTTTATTTTAGTAAGAGTAGTATATTTGGGATAATATGAAACACAGGGATAATGTAGCACAACGTTAAATATGGTACATGGGGTAATGTGGGACACAGAGTCGATGTTTTTCATTAGGGTAGTATACTTATTACGATATTGTACTATCTGTTCCAAAAATACATAGAAATTAGATCTATATTTTTGTTTGGGTTAATATATTTAGTAAAATGTGGATATATCTCCTTTATCGAGATTGAGAACTTATTTTGGTCATACGTTCAATATATTGAATATATTTATATACTGAACGTATGACCAAAATTAGTTCTCAATCTCGATAAAGGAGATATATCCACATCAATAAGACGTTCAAAGAAAGGTTAAAATTCAAGACTTCTGTCTGGAATTTTGGAATTACAATTTAGTACAATGTTTTAGTATCTATTTTAACAACATCCTCGATTCCTGATACAGCGGTAGCGACGGCAGCGAGATCTTTTTGTAATATAGAGAGATATCGATAGCAGCACAATTATATGCGTTAAATTGAGCTGAGTATTGAATATTCTTATTATTCTGCAACTGATTATTGCTTCGATAGAATTTTTTCATAATTCAGATATCTTTTAGAATCACTTGGCAAACTTCGGTTCAACAAATATGTTGATTGTACTGATAGTTTTTAGCTTGATGGAGTTTTTTGCATCGAAAATGTTTTTGGTGAGCTAAAATTGTTTATAGGAAAAAACTTCATCAAACATTAACCAACAGTAATTACTATTAAAAAATGCACCTTTTATATACTATCTTAGTTCAAGTCGTAATCAATTAAGTTTTTCAAGGACTTCCCAGCCACTCTGGACCATTAAAACTGGACGTAGTCATTAGGTATTGTGAGATTAAATCTTTGACTTGAATGCAATTGAAATTAACATATGTCTAGCATCAAACATTATTCCAAATTTGATATATGTATATACGATATCTGAACATTTCAAACAGAATAATTTCAATTTTTAATCCTTCGTATTTAAATATGATTCAGAAACAATGATACTTTTTGTTACAGGAAGAATTAGAAATTGTAATTACAAAAAAATGTGTAGATAAAATAATGTACACAGAATCCAGTTTTATTTCTGTGAATAAAATCAGTACACCAGGTATAATGAAGACTAACGTAATTATTGGAAAATTTGTAGTACATTGAAAGTCACAGTACGTTTTGCTATCCATTGTAAAAAAGGTACACAAGTCCAGTCTTTGATTATTTCCTGAAATTTCAGTAAATGTTCTTCGTGTATGTGAAGAACTTTTCAAAATCAAGCTAAGTGTTTTATTGATTTATGTACAATGTGCAATCATGTGTTTCAACTTTGTATTTTATATGTCTGATTTTTCCTTCACAGTACATAAAAATTTGTCGTATTACCTATTATAAATTGATCGAAATTCATTTGAATTGATCAACGATAATTTAATATTGAAAGGCTCATCAAGATGAAAACAAAGAGAATTTAAACTGATTGCTTTTCAAGCCAGTAATTGCCTAATAAGTTTTAATTACAATTTGATCTGAATTCTACTTTTGTATAATTTTCGCGCGCAGGATACGTATATTACTTGTGTGTTGACATATCGTAATTGGGTAAAATAACGAAAAATATTGCATATTTACATTACATGGTTACATTAACATTGAGAAAAAAGTTAAAAGGTTTCAAGGTTATTTGGGCATGAAATTGATGATTATTTACTGCAAAAAATCTTTCGTTTGACAAAGCATTTCCCATTCCGGTGAAACTTTTTTTTTTACTACTTTTCACTCTTTTCATGCCTACGAAAAAGGTTTCCAATTACTGAACAATAATAATTGATCTGCTGAAATGTGCAATACACCTGATTTTAGGAGAAGCAATTACATATTCTCCATCGGCTGTCATTATAAAAAAGAAATAAGAATAAATTTAGCAAAAGGTTCCGAGAAGATTAGCATTATCACTATGGGGAAATTGAAATGGCTATTTTGTACCGTAATTTCCGTACAAGAAGCCCCTATTCCAGGTCCCGCTATTCGTACCGAAAACATTAGGCTATTCATACCGAAATTTCGGTAGATGCAGACACGGCCTTTTGAAATACCAAAAAGTAGAAAAAATAATAATTAAAGGGGTTTGCGAACTATTAATCATGTGATAATAGATCGACAATAAAATACTAGAAAAAGTGTAATATTTGTACCTCGAGAATTAAATGTTTGGAATGTTTTATTCATACAATCATATATTCGTAGGACTCTTTTTTGTATCAATAATCAACGGGTTTATAGAGTTGTAAATCAATCTTCTCTTCATTTAGAGTTTTATGAATGTTTTGAAAAAAAATTTTGCTATGTGTAATGATCATTAATTCAGCTCAGTATTATTTTTTTGATTAAAATGTGCTAATTTCCTTGAAGCTAATCTCGATTGAGCTAATTTCAATCTGAGCATTAACAAACCTCTGTCACATAATTACTCAAACCTGAAGATGAATAACAATCCAAAGTACAAATTTCTTACTAAAATTTGTATCTTAGGAGAGTCAGCATTTCTCAATGAGAGTCAAGAAAGTTAATATCAAGTATCCCTTGCAAATCAAATAGAAGGGAATCTAGAATATATACCAAAAACAATTAATTTCTACTATAATATTAATTTGATACCCTTTTATACCTTTATACATTTCTGACTTGACAAATATGCTTTTTATCTTATCAAACCGATTTTGTCAATTGCTTTTCTGCATTATCTCTGAAAATTGATGACGATACTCTCTCGTATAAAGTGCTCCTTAATTTACTTCCAAGAGGAAAGAGGTGACTTATCCAAATACGTTTCGCAGCTTTGAAAGATTTACTCTCGGAAATAAGTTAGAGTGTATTTGAGACAAAGATTGAGTAATTTTCTCTTAGTGAAAAGGGTACATTTTCGTAAGTAATTTGAACCTCAATTCAAGATATCAAATACCTTGACTACTTTTAGATACTAACCTTTCGCGAAGCACTTTAAGCCCTTCCGCATTTGCGCATTTGTAAAAAAGCATTTAATGGGTGGCATCTCTCTCTCTCTTTTAGACAGTGACCTTCTTTCAAAGAATTAACGAGTTCAAAGAAGTCGTGTAACTTCACTATTATTTGGACCTGATAGACTACTTGATTTCTGGACAGTGTCGCCTTCTTTTGTTTCTTAACAAGTTATAAATTGATTCAAAGTAAATGGTTCATCAGATTCGTGCAGTAGAATGTAATAAAGTTTTCCAATTATTCTTCCTGGTTGAAAACACAAAATGCAGAAGAACATAAACAAAATGTTCTAATTGATATTTTTACATTTCAAACTAGATAAATACGAGTTACGGTTTCATGCTGTGGAGTTTCAATTATTGTTGTGCAAAATAATTCGACTCGATTCACAACCGGGAACTGGAAAAAATATAATGGCAATCAATGTCAGTGCATTTTGAAAGAGATAGCAATATAAATCTTAGAAAAAAATAATTTTTAGTCAACATTATTTTTTTAATAATAATTATAGATGGGGAGTGAGATAGGCGCATAAATAAGTGTAAGCAGGTTATCAGTAGAGCAGGGTCCATTCTCAGAAATGAAAAAATATAAAAAAAAAGCTAAAATAGCCATACATAATTCTATATTCGTACCGACTGTAATATACGGTAGCAAGACATGAACCTGTCAAGAAAAGGACAGAAGTAAAATTAACGCGATTGGAATGAAACCTCTGCGCACAATATGCGGGAAAACACTGATGGACAAAGCCCGAAAGGAGACAATCATCAAAGAATGTGGTACAGGAGAGACACTAGTTGACATATGGGAAAGAAATTAGTTAAGATGGTTCAGTCATCTTGAAACAATGAAAGATGAACGACTGACCAAACAAGTGTATAAAGGTAAAGTAAATGGCAGAATGCCCAGAGGTAGACCGCCGAAAGAATGGTTAGAATCTGTGAATGAGACACTAATCCGAAGAGACATAAGAAGTCATAGAAACACAAGAGCTTGCATGAAAAAATGCATGGACGTGAAGGAAGCTAGAGTAGTATGCCAGGACAGAAAAGTGTGAAAAATGACGAAAAATGATGAAAATGACGCCTGAAATCAAGACCTAGGATACTAATGGTCCCAAGTGGGGAACCACACATAACAATTTTGTGAGGCTCATCACTTTGGGTGATCGCTAGAGAGATTGATCAGCAGCCTGGGTCGGAGCAGTGTTGCGCAACGAACGTTTCATTTAAATAAATAACACGAGAATTCTAGATCAATCTAAAACATCTATACCTCACACTATCTACCTTATACCTATATACCAACCTACACACTACTATTTTCCAACCGAGAAAGTCACGCCTATCCCAAAAGGGAAATGGCTTAATGGTGTAATAATAATAATAACATTTGACATTGACATTGACATTTGGTGTTTTTCAAACTTTTTTATATCATATTATTATTTCCGTGAATTTTAATAAACAATAGCTTTTTTTGTTATTTGAAACATTTTCGATAATTTTACGCGCTGAATTTGTTAAAAATAATTGGTTTATTCAACAAACTCAACAAAATATTTTTATCAGAATTGATCGAGTATAATTGCGACGAATGTTTCAATGAACAACATAAGCCATTTTTTATTAAGATTGAATGAAACTTTCATTCATTGAATAGCATTGTAGTATGATTTACAACAATACGATTTTTTAATAGTATAGACGAGAAATAATATATCTTCATCTTGTTTGTTACCAAATGTATGTTTCCGTGAACTTGGGTCTACTTAAATATTTACGTACATAATGAAAAGATTAACGACAGGTTTCTTTAAAAAGTTGTATTTTGGGTACAAATTGATATAATTTCATTATATTTGCGGCTTTTTGTACTACGACCTACTCTATTTTAAATTCCCTAAAGGAAATTAAGAAGTATGAAAATAACAAAATTATCTACATTAAAAAAAAAATTAATTTTTCTCAAAGAGGCCATCTTTGATCTTTTTTTAATTAATTTTCTTTTAGATTTATACTAAGATGAGCGAGATATGCTGTGAGTTTCGTACTCGCTAAGCTATTCCTTCATATAGTAAGTTTTATTCTTCATAATATGAAATCAAATTTTCGATATATCAATTCCTTTCTTAAGAATTCTTAAAATATGTATATATAAGAAAATATGCAGCCACCAAATTTAGAAATATCAGATCTTTCAGATTTTAAGAAAACAGATCAGCGAAAATCATAATTTCATCAATTTTCTTATTCAGAAGCTGAAATATCGGATATTTCTAAATGTTGTAACTGAATATTTTGTAAATATACAGTGTCAGCAATATTCTGGAATTTACAGAGTTATAACGTCACAAAAGTGACGGAAAAGTTGATGAAATTCCTCATACTTTCATACCTAACTTCACCTTTAATTTACGAAATTTGTAACTGAATTTTCCGAAATTTGGGATAAAATTACGAAACTGAAACGGACTTTTTTTGAATCAACCTTCAATAAGGAATTTTTTTGTAAGTTTCTGTTAAATGTAACGTTTTGAAGCTTCCGTTACTCGGAATATAAAATTTTGTTGTTATATGTTTCGAAATTTTCATATACAACTTCAACTGTATCAATATGTAACTAAATTTTCATAAAATTATCTTCATCTTACGAAACATGATAATTAATTTTCCCTAATTCATGATACTTTCTCGAAACTTATCATCGGGATGAAATAATTTTGCCGAGAAATAAAAAACCCGAATGTTGAAAATTACCTAAAATATAATTACCGAAACAGAAAATTGGTTAAAATTGAACATTTTTTAAATTTTAAATTCACAACAAAATCTGCCAAAACTTGTTACTAACGAAATTTGAATAATTCTATAGTGTAAATAAATCGAAATTGGGAAAATGCAGAAATGCCCAATTGACGAAATAATTAAATTCCAAAGTTTTAAATTAAAAAAAAAAGTTTAATATTTTTATCGTGTTGAGTATGCCGTATGCAGGATATAAAATAAATTATTATTCTAACAGAAAGAAAAATTCAACTGAAATATGTTTTTTTTTGGGGTAATTTGAAATTTTGGTAATTGTAAGTTTCGGAAATTCACTAATTTCGTGAAGTTGAAAATTAGTCAATTCATTTCATGCATATCACTGGTTTCAATGTTGATTAATTATGATTTTACATCATTAATCACTTAATATATCATAATAGTATATTATGCACTTAGGGGAAAAAGTGCCTCTCCCCTTTTGAGCATACGATATTTTTTATAAAAAATGGATGATTTCAGACATTTCTCGAAATAGTCATGATTTAAGTCAATATTAGATTTTGTATAATGTAGCATAAAATTAATGTTAACCTAATCTATGGTAATTTTAGAGTTGATATATGGTAACTTATCATAGATCACCCAAAATTCAATTTTGAAAATTTCCTTAAATTACCGGAAATTTATGAAAAATTTCGGAAATTCATGGTAATTTTACAGCTAAATGTGGTTACTTACCCAAAATTCATTTTTAAATATTTCCATAAATTTCCGGAAATTTATGAAAAATTTCGGTAATTTATGGTAATTTTACAGGTAAATATGGTAACTTAAAATGGAATAACCAAAATTCATTTTCACAAATTGCCATAAATTACCGGAGATTTATGAAAAATTTCAATAATTTATGGTAATTTTACAGGTAAATATGGTAACTTACCCAAAATTCATTTTCAAACATTTCCATGAATTTTCGGAAATTAATGAAAATTTTCGGTCATTTACGGTAATTTTACAGGTTAATATGGTAACTTACCCAAAATTCATTGTTAAATATTTCTATAAATTTCAGGAAATTTATGAAAAATTTCGGTAATTTATGGTAATTTTACAGGTAAATATGGTAACTTAACATGGAATACCCAACATCCAGTTTCAAAAATTTCCATAAATTACCGGAAATTTATGAAAAATTTCAATAATTTATGGTAATTTTACAGGTAAATATGGTAACTCACCCAAAATTCATTTTCGAAAATTTCCATAAATTTCCGGAAATTTATGAAAATTTTTGGTGATTTATGGTAATTTTACAGGTAAATATGGTAACTTACCATGGAATACCCAAAAATCATATTTAAAAAATTCCATAAATTTGCGGAAATTAATGGAAATTTTCGGTCATTTACGGTAATTTTACAGTTAAACACAGTCTGACGTCACTTTTCTGTCGCTAGAGAGTAAAAAGTAGAGCTTTAGCCCCGCTTCATAGGCTTCGAAAAGGGCTGAAATCATGCATGTGTCATAAAAATATATTTTTACAGAAGGCAAGTCCTATCTATGCGGTGACTCACAGCAACGATCTTTCATCCTTATTAACTTTCGATAGATAGAATTGAATCTCTAAACACTGTTAACTCTATTGTATTTTTTTATGTACTTGGAATGATATTACAGAATTTCATAATTAAATCGGCACAGAAATTCCTTTGTAGTAGCCACATCAAAGAACCCTTTTCGTATGTTTCTGTTTCACTCGCCGTTTGTATATAATCGAATATTTAACCTATCGGTGTTTGCAATTTTGAAAATCTTTGTGGTTCGCATACGATTGCAGTCAAATTATCGTGAATTTCGATAGTCTTTATATTTGTTTCGATTAGAGTTACCATTCATACGGATATCTACGAACATATCCTTTTTTTTAGCCGTGCAACTTTTGTCCAACAGGGCTTTTTGTCCAGATTCTTGTACGGGTTTCTCGAATTAGTATTTTTTAGATAGAACAAAAACTGTGTCTGACAGATATCCAGTGTGCTTTTTGAAAGTTGTGGCCTAATGAAAAATATTTTCATAATTTCATGCTTTGATTATTATTTTTCTTTTTTCTCTTAATGGTGGGTACATTTTTTCATTAGAAACAGCTGGATGAATTACACTTTCTCGAAATTTTAATTTTGAAATTCAAAGTGACAGAAAATACTGAATTATTTATTGAAAGACTTGAAAAAATGGAAGATTCTTTAAAACTTGGTTATTATTATTTTTATTTGTAACATTACTTTCGAAATTTATTATTTTTTCTTATCACGTTGTGAAAATGGTGGAAAAACTTTTCTTTGCATTTTAGCAAACGGTGTTGAAATATTTAATGTTTGTGGATAATACAGGAGTAATATTTTCGACCTACTTTGTCACCCTAACTATGAGGTTCATTTGTCTAAAAAAATATACGGAATCTGAGCTTTTCTATTGAATTATGAGTTATCGTATACTCCATAGAACCTGAGAAAATGATAAAAATTGAAAATTTTCCTTTTGCAAAAATCGATCGGAAAATGACCACACATTGTTCCTGAATTTTTTCAGCATTTTTATTCAACGGGATCAAGGCTTGGCCCTTAAAGAGTTAAGTTGAAATTTTAATACACTAATAATTTGTTTTTCCTTTTGGCATCATGATTTGAAGGGCAACACCGCATAAGGGCGTAAGTGCCAAATTTCTGAAATGCGTTTCATTGGCCTAAAAGAATGTTTCCATCCTAACTCATATTTCTGTGAAAGATTATGGTCCGGTTCAATTTAGCAGTGGGTCAAAATCCATGTTTGGTATTTTTGTTTATAAAGTAATTCAATATTTTTGCCTGTTATTTTCACAATTCAATAGAGCTAAGTAATAGCTCAAAAGAACTTTTTTGTTTTTCAATTTCTTCAAAAAATAAAAAAGTTATGCTATTTTACAAGGGTTTTCTCGCACATGGTTATTTTTTTTGAGCACTCTTTTTGCGATTCAATAGAGAAAACCAATAGCTCGAAGGTGCTTCCTTCTTTTTTTTTTAATTTAATAATAAAAAAGTTATGGAACTCTTTATGTATCAAAATCACATTTTTTTGGGGACGCGCCGTTCCTTTGATAAAGGTTTTCTCGGATATGGACGCTTCTTTCAGGATGTTAGTTCCATGGATCGATAAAGCCTAACAGTACCTCGAACAGTTTTCGCATTTCTTTTTTTTTTTGATTAATTGCGTGAAAGTTCTACAGTTTTTTGTTCCACCTGTAAAATTCGGGTTTTGGCACTTACGCCCTTATGCAGTGTTGCCCTTCATTTCTCAGAACTATTATCGCTTATAGAAGAACAATTGTTATTCTGATTTCACTTTCAACAAAACGTCGTCTGTCACAGTGTGGTATGGTAACACCAAATCTTGATTTTTGCGAAAAAGAATAATTTGTTTTTTGTCCTAAACCTTTCTTATCCTCATTCAGCATCTCGCAACTAAGTTTTTATTTTATCAAAGACCAAAAATTCGATTTTCAATTGCTACCGTAACTGAATTTTTAAAACCTGTGAACTTCCAAAATATTGGAAGATTTATTCGGAATTAGTAAGTTTTTATATTTTATTTAAACTGAGAATGAAATTTTGCATCACAATCTGTAGCCAAGGCTCTTTCAATTTTAGGTTAGTGTAAGTTTGGTATTGTTAACTTCCAGAACGATTTCCTCAAAACTGGATAACTTTGTCTAGGAAAACTTTTTGGCCTGAATTCAACAAGAATTCAGGTTAAAAATGAAGTTTTGTTTTAACTTTAAATTGTGATTTTGATTTTACAGAATGTTCTTCTGCTCTTCTGAAAAATTCTGATTTTGTTTGTTATCTTATAGTTCTTCATTGCCACCCTTCATTTATTTTTTCTCGTTACGCACCTGATATCTATTGTCTTTCATTTTAATCATGTTACAATTTCTTGATTTATTGAATCTAATCAAACCCGGCATACTAGATAAGTTACAATTTCAGTGAAACATTTCTGATCGCTAAATTCAATGTGAATAGAAATGTTTCACAAATGAGTAGGAAATGTGTATTTGTAATTGAATTTTCTTAGCTGATATTATGAATGCAGTGCGAAGGTGACAATTAAACATAGTGTCTTATGTACCGTACATAACTGCGGCTAAGTACAACTGCTATATTACAGATCTGTTTCTTGCCTCAAGGGGACATCGAGTCATGGAGACGCGACAGTAAATGTTGTATAATCCGGTGAAATGTGTAACAAACAGCATCTGTGCGATAGGAATATTCCTGACGCCATAAGCCTTCTGCATCTAATGTCTCTACGCCAGGTATTCAAACCAAAATCAGAGTTTCCCGTTTCACTCTTTAGAAAAAGAGAGATTATATTTTTCACTTGACTTTTAGAAATTTGAATTTGATTGTGATGGTTTTTGGATTCGAGAAGCTTTATTTATTTACTAGCAGGAAATGCACGTACGTCAAGTGCGCGTTCACCCGCCTGGGTTTTTATTTCCTAATATTAAAAATATAAATAATTCAGAAATCCATAACCACAAATTTTTAAATATACTTACAAGTGCTTTACAAATTTTTGAAATAATTTATAGGTACTGATTAATAAAATAAAATCTGATAGAATATCGGTTGTTGGATTTATTCTTAGAAAGAAGAAAAATTCTTATTTTGTTAACGCGCTATTTCAATGTTACGACGAAACAAATTACACTGAGCAATCGACAGAAAATATGATTGACAGAGATTTTGTAAAACTTTCGAACCTTTGAAAAATAATAGAAAGAAATATTTCAAGTATTGAATACTTAACTGCAAAATCAAAGTATCAGAACCCTTCTGAATTCGAAGTATTTAAAATTAGTTGATCAAGCGATCCTGCCGAGGGCGGGCAAAGTATTATCAAAATTATTACGATATGTAGTTCCACTACATTAACCTACTTAATGCCACGAATTGAGAGTACCGAAGTGATTCAAAACTTTTTGCGCGCTCACAGTGCACATGTGGCGCCGCCTGCGCGCCCTCACCTCATAATTTTAGAGATATATTTTTCCGAAAATTTCAAGTTGAAGAAACTTTAAAAGAACATATGTTCTTTGAATTATTAGGATAGAAAATTTCATAAAATTTTCTGGGGATGAAGTATAGCCAGAGTGAAAACTTAATCTTTTTGAGCAACACCTTTGTATAATTCGAGGTATAATTTTGATCGTCCTTCGCCCGCCCTCGGCGGGCTGTTTTGATCAACTAATTATACTTCGTGTCTTGCCCTCAAGATTACAGCATGTAGCTTTTTGGATCTCTTGACATTTTCGGATTATCATATCCTAAACTTGTATGTGTTAACATTTTTTTTTCTCATAAATGCACAAAAATTTACCTTCATCCCTTATCAGTATGATTTTATTAACGGAACGTGTTTTCGTCTGTTATAATTGGACGCTGATAAAATTTCGCAAACACTTGGGAGTTTTTTAACCATCCTGCGGTTTTCCGAATTGTGTCCAGGTCAACGCCTAGATCAGCCACCTTAGATGATGAGGCATGGCGTACGCTTTGTCCTGAGACTATATTGGGTACTCCACAGTGGATGATAATCCCTTCAATCCATTCGCATATAGTTTGTGAGGATACACTTTTCAAGAGTTTGCGGTTAGAAATGAAGACTCTTTTTTCCTCCCTGTCTGAATGGTTTTGTCACCTTTAGGTATCTAATGATCATACCGGCAACACACAACTCAGGTTTTTCGTTTAGAAATGAAAACTTAAATAGTGTCATATTTGGGTTTTGGAGGACGAAGTTTGAATGCTTCTTTAAAAAACCTTAAGATCACATTATTGTGGGTCAGATCTTCAGAAGCGATTAGTGATATAGCTGATCGTGCCAAGTTCAGCGTGCCATAAATAGCTCCGACATTCAATTTTCGAGTAAGGAACTCCAGAACTCGTATGCCACCAGAGGAGATCCTCGTAGTTACATGAGGGTAATACCATGAAAAGATCAAAATTCTCCTGATTTCTGCAAAGCGCTTCTGTTTTATCCTTTTCTGGGGACTTACAATGGATCATCCCGTATTCCTAATGCTAGATATTAAGATATACAAAGAGTTGCGCTCTTTGTCTGTATGGCTAATTGTTAGATCGGTTAGATCGACTACGAATCCGAGATACTGGCAAATAGTATTTGGTATTGAACTACTTTTCTTTAGGTTTATAACGAAGTCTAAAGATTTAAGAAGGTTTTTTGTCCTTTCGACATTGTTTTTACATTCTGCGAAATTTTCTCAGAGACATAAAATGTCGTCGAGGTATATCATGGATAAGTGACCTCTTGATCTTGAATAATTATTCACCGGTTTCATTAATTCAGTGAAAATTGAGGGGCTCGTACAGAGACCGAATGGTAGGCAAGTTAAGTGATACACGATGTCAGCGAACTTGAAATAGGGGTATTTTCTGTATTCTTGGGACACCGGGACGGTGAGGTATGCACCCTTCAGGTCTATTGAGAGCATAAACATTTCTGGAAGGAACTTTTTGCTAACACACCTTAAGTTCTGTAACCTAAAGTGATCCGAATGCATACATTTTTTCAATTTCTCAAGATTCAACATAAATATACTCGATCCGTCTGGCTTATGCGCTAGGAATGAATCCGAAAGAAATTGATCTGTCTCTGGTGTACAAGGATCAATGGCACCAATATCTAGTAACCTATTTACTTCTATTTGGATTGCCCTAGCCACATTTTGAGACCTATTGCGCGTGGGGTTGGACCCGTTTGATGCACTTCGGAAATAAAGTTAAGTTCGCAACCCTGAACGGACTTGAGGACGAATTTATCTGAAGTGATCAAAGACCATCGGACAAAGAAATATTGCAGTCGCCCTGCATGTTTGTATACCTCTAAGAAATCTTTTTCTGGGAGTGTCTTCTGGATGTCGATTGACGTGTTTTCATCTGCGACTGCTTCTGAATATAATCCGGCTGGTATATCTGATGATAGGGTTGACGTTGTTGAGGAATCCTGTTGGATGGTCTCTATCTGTAGCCCGTCTGCGCTGGTTTCGAAGCAGGCGGACCTCTCTGGTTTCCCAAAGAAGCAGATTTTTTAATGAGTCGCTGCGTTTTGATCTCTCCGTCAACCTTTATAATAGGTTTTGCCTTTTTAATTTTCTCACCCAACTACTCGCCGAAGAGCAAAGAATCTGGCTCGGTTTTCTCAAAAACGCTGACCACTTGTTCATTAAGGATTGGTAAAATACAGGATCTACGTTCCACTGTTTCGCCGTGGTGAATTTCGGCTACTAATTAAGAGACACCCTAACGGTGTCTCAGAATCAGCTTTTGGTGAATTGTTTGTTTTTTCGGGTCTAGAAAAAAGTCAATAACTGGCCCTAAGGCTGAGAGTGCAGATCACGCAAGATTTTGTGTGATGGAGATGTATTTGTCTCTCTTTTCTGAACTATCGTTCAGAGAGGCAACAATTTCATCATTAGGCTTTGGAGCTTCGAGGAGACATGGTCCAGATCTAGGATACATCTTGAGTAATATGTCCTCCGTCTCTTTTGATATCCCGGATCTTAACCACGGGATCCAACGAGTGCTAATATGTTGCGACAGAGTTATGTCTCCTGTCTTAGATTGTGGCTCTTCCCCGAAAATTTGGACTACCTCTTCGTCCAGGGCCCCTATAGATGTGTCCTGCAGTTGTTGTAAGGGCGCAATAGTCGTTGATATCGTTTATTTGCTGAACGCTGTGAGATCTTTCGAGAAACGTTTTCAGAGAGCTTTGTGGGTCGCTACCACACTCAATTTCCCCAAACGGTGTCTGCTCGTTCTCTACGCAGATAACTTATATACTTTTCGAATATCTGGTCATAGAAATACGTACTAGAGTACGTTTTTCGATCCTGCCTTACATCTCGTGTTAGTTTGACATAAATTTCGGTAAGGATAAGGTTATTCTCTATGAATTATGTCTCGCACAATTTTAGACCACTTTCCTTTCTTTCAAGATTTTATAAATCATCAGTAGATTACCTTCGGACCTTCCTGATGTTGAAGATCCCGGAGACTGTTGCATGCAGAAAGGACAGAAAGGGAGCTTCTTCTTGATAAAGAATTTAGTCTCTCTTACAACCTACGAAGTCTTTTCAAGAGGCGATTCTTTGCATCGCCTCTTTCGGGATTGGAATGTTTCCTTTTCTTCGATTTTCCCATTCTTCAGTAGCAAAATCCAATTTTTTGCTGAGGATAAGAATTTTACACATGGCGTCTTCGACACGGAGAGATGTTATGAGGTGGGGGTGCGCAGGCGGCGCCACATGTGCACTGCGAGCGCGCGAAAAGTTTTAAATCACTTCATTACTCTGAACTCGTTGCATCAAGTAGGTCGAAGTAGTGGTACTACATGTTGTAATCTTGAGGGCAAGGCACCAAGTATAACCAAAATTAAACAATTCTGAATTCATACATTTATAAAACCTTTAATAATGTAAGATTAAAAAATAGAAGCCCTTTAATGTATCAGGCGCTATTTTTCAACTTCCATCTGTCTTTGTGAATTATAGCTCTGTTTATACTATACATAATTCTATTTTTTTGTAGAACTCCTTTTGAAGCATCTTGTATGTCGCACATTCAATATCACATAACTATACAATTTTGAATGAGTTTGATCTGAAATTCTTCCCAATTTGAAAAGTTACATTTTTATTTTAAATTCTTTTTTCTGGATTGAAACAGGAAATTGGTTTATTTTTGACATTTTCATTACAAAGTTTCTGTTCATACTGCCGGGCGAACGAGTATATACTAGAATTATTGGTAAAAATTGTATCTACCCCCGCTCCTCCCATCATGTAACTCCTTTCCACGTCCCCAATCTTTTCGTAAAATTGTGTACGATCGGCCGTACGAGTAAGCTCAGTCTTTTTATTGTACTGGAAAGGAGGGAAATGTTTTCTCTTGAATTGAAGAAGAGTAAGTTTGAATTTTCATTTTTTGCCCTTAAAAAAATAGTCATGAAAATTAAAAGTACAAAAAATTAGGTTTGAAAATATAAAATGATCATGTGTTATTGTAATTTAAACCTAATTAGTTTTAGGCGAAAGATTTTTTAGCTTTTTACAAATAAATATTAATCTAGCTGAATCACCTATAGAATATATTCCAAACATTTAACAATTTTTATTTAAAATTTTTTTGGCAATATTTCAATTGAGTTGAAGTGGGCAGATACTTCATTTTCAACATTTTCTTAATTTCAAATTTGAGAACCTTAGTTTTCAAATCTCTTAATTTTTGAATTTTCAATCTAAATCGTTCTGAATTTAAATGCAATTTCCTTAAGAATTTTTTAATTTGAAATTTGAAACCTGAAAAATTGAACACTCTTGAGACAAACCCTCAAATGTATAGGCAATTTTTGAAACAAGTATTAGAAGATTTACACACTTCAAGTTAATCATAAGCATTGTTAAAAAAATGTTGACCTTCAAAAGTAAAGATCGAAAATAAATTAATCTTTTTTCGAAATTAGAGTTTTTTTTCTATTTTCTGTCTCAAAAACGCTCTTTTTCAACGATTTGTGACTCTCTTAATATCAACAAAAAATGATTTTGTTCAATAAAGTGGCATAAAAAGCCTATCTACTGGAACCGTAGTGAAAGCAAATTGTTTTATTTGATATAAAAAAAGTCATAATAATATGTCGATTTTTTAATCCAAAGTTTTGAAAGGAAAAAACCTAAGATTGGTTTGCAATAGAGAAAAAGAACCCTCAATTTAAATACAGTAAAAAAACGTCTCTTTTAGATCCTTTTTCTATACATCTTCATATCCTGAACTTGTTACCTAATCAACTGTTGTTGAAGATTAAATTGCTCAATTTAAAACTGGAATCGTTCAACGCTAAGCAACTTTGAATTGAAAGCATATATTGAAGCATTGAAAATGATACGGTTTCATTTTCAGATCTTGCAAGACTATATCGCTTAGAAATAGTAATTGAATGTTGCGATTCAATTTAGACCAAATTTCAATTAAAGTAAATTGATATAATCTATATATTTTCTGTAGATGTAAGAATTGTATTGCCTGTGGCTTTTTTTAGCATTTGAATAAGATTCAAAAGAATGAAAAAAAATTAGGATTCCTAGGGAAACTGAAATGATTTTCTATTTTGAAAAATTAGTTTCCAGAGAATATTTCAAAATATTTCAAAAGATTCTTAAAATTGTAAAAAAAAAAGTCTGGAGAAATGTAAAGCAAGTTTTTTAATTTTTTAGGATTATTTACAAGTTTTAGAAAAAATTCGAATAATTTTAAAAGATATTTAGAAGTTTTAGACGAATTTCAAAAATAACCTAAAATTTGTCAAGATTCCGAAAAGAGTGAGATAGAATGTAGATTTTTTTTATTAAAAATATTTCTGAACAAATTTTGATATATGTGTATGAATAGGCTGTGCCTAGTCGGCCCAAAAAATTGAGGGAGTTGGAAAAGGATATGGACTAGTCGTCCCGAATTTTAGGGAGCGTGTGCAAAATATTGGACTAGTTATCGCGTATTTCTGGACGAAGAGACACTTCGATATGAATAACAATTGAAAAATTATTAATTTGTTACGACTCAAAACTGAAATGATTTAACTTCTAATTGAAAAAGTGCCTAATAAAAAAACAAGACATTTATAATATTTCAATTTTTAATGTTTTTAACCTAAATTTGCGTAACATAATATGAGTCTGAACATACAGTAATTTGTTGATTCATTCTTCAATTCAGAGCATTCAAAATGATAGCGTGGATTTATTTATTTTCTAAACCTCTGAACTGTACAATTTATCAAAGTGGAAATTCCTAATTTTTCAGTTTAGCGGCATTTAATTTTAAAATTGATCAACTAAGAAGTCTTAAAAACTTCCGTTTTATATGTGTTAATTATTGAAAAAAAGTACTTTTTTTATTTCGGTACGATTGAAATTGATTAGTAAGAAGTTGAAAATTTTGTTACCTGAACCTTATTTAGTTTAAATTAGAGTAGCAAGACATGACTGTATTTTGTTTACACACAATTTTCGTATTCGATAATAGAAGTTTGATAATCACAAAATTGACATTATTCATTAAAATTAGAAGAGAAAAAAATTTGTTTTTAAAATATAAAATGATCATGTGATATTCTAATTCAAACCTAATAAGTTTTAGGCGAAAGATTGTTTAGCTTTTTAGAAATAAATATTAATCTAGCTGAATCCACCTATAGAATATATTCCAAACATTTAACAATTTTTCAAGCTTCCAAAACTTCCCGGCACCACTAAAACTTTTTTTTTAATTTGAGAAAATTCCACTGAATTCGGATTGTCACTTTTGACTAAACAAAATTTTTTAATTCAACTTTCAATTGTTGAGGGCCCCTAATTTGCATGAGTACAATGTTGTAGGCTTTTAATTTTTTTCAAATGAAAGCTTGAATAAATCAATTTCTGATTTTAATTTTTGTCGAAATGAAAATGGTTGTGTAATTTCCAGTTGATAGTCAAACACTTTTGGATTTAAACATCCGAATTTTACACTTTCAAATTTAAATGTATACACGCTATAGGCTCTTGAAATTTCGAATTCACGGCTTTTAAACTCTAAAAATTAAAAATTGTATTTCCCCTGTTCAAAATTAGGAGTTTTATATTTAGGAGAATGAAAATTTGGCAGATACAAAATAAAAGATTGAAAACTCTTCACAAAAAATGGGAATGTTTGAGGATAAATGTTTGTTAATTTTGATATCTTTGAAACTATAAACTTTGATTTCAAATCTACAAAACTTAAGAAACTTTTCAAATTTGTAACATAATACCATAATTACAAATGTCGGAATAAAGAATTTGAAATCATTAATTGATTAGTTATACATACTCGAAATGTAACTATCTCACTATATAATAAAGTCAATTTTAAATCTTGCATAATTTGAAAATTCCGATAAAGCATTAAACACTAAATATTTTCAAAGTAGCTTCCCAATTTTCCAAGCCCCTTTCCAAATTAATCTATGAAGAAATTTAAACAATTTGGCTTGAAAAAAAACATGCGAGAAGTAGGCTTTCAAATTTTCATTATTTTTAATGTCCTATCTCATAGTATTTCAAAGTAAATAAACTATATATAATATAATATAATTCTACTAGATGTTTCAGTATTTTTTAGGTCAAAGCTACTTACGAAAAAATGCTTGGCTGATGTCGTTTCTCGGCTTGTTTGCTTTTTATGCGTTCTGTTTTTTCTGTCACGCATCTGTACCCTCTAATGACATGCATGTACCTTCTGTTTGCATCAATCTTGAGTGCTGAATACTGGAGAGAAGATATAAGTGCGTACAATTTTTCAAGGTGCATAGATAAACGGCAAACTGAAAATTGCACTCTAATTAGGTAACTATTTATAGTTTGAGAACATTGAAAATCATCGTTAGTAAAAAATTTAGCATCTAATAGGAATTTTGAATGAATTTAAGATAACTAAGGTAAAGACGACATAATTTTTGTTATAATACGCACGGAATAATGACATAGTGAATGTCAAATAATTTAATAATATGGATATATGAAATGTAAGCAAGAGCACCTTGTTTTAAATTGTTCGAAATAAACTAGATAATGAGTCTCTTTGAAGTGCCAGACTGAAATGTCTGATTGTTTTCAAAATAATAAGCAATATTAAGCATAGGAATTTTCCTCGATATGCAAGAAAACGTAATGATGAAAATGAATCAGGGAAGGAAGCTCTTTCTGTCTTTAAACTTCCATAATGGAGAGTGTGCTTAAAGGAACATATTCTCTGTGATCCATAGAATTGTAGGATATAAGATGGTTCTTTTGAACAAAAATATGCTTGTTTGAAGTTATGTAAGATTCTGCAAATATGTTTCTGAAAGGTTGAGACCTTGTGCTAGAAGTTGAAATGAAATAGAATTGCGTCTAAAACTTCCATAGCAAAGGATGCGAAACCCATGTGAAGTTGGCTCTCCACAAATGAAAAAAAAATATGAAATTTTGTGTCACGAAAATTCTCGTGGTCGTCAGAGAGAATTTGATATTCAACTCCCATAATTTCGTTGTTATTTCTTCTCCTTTTGTTGAAAATGAAAACAAAGTTTTGGGGCTAAGTTCACGCTTATCCGCAAAAAGTCAAATTTTGATATTTTTCTTTGACGGGCTGATCGGGGTTTGGGAATTTGGAAGAATTTAGAATTTAATTATTCAGAAGTTCAAGAAGTTGATAGTTCTTCAAACAAACGAACAACAAACTTTCAAGGTCAACCTCGAAATAATTTCAACACCTAAAAAACCAATCCGCACCCGGTGACCGACTCGTTTGGTAGTCCCATTTAAACGTTTGGTAGTCCAGTGGCCCAAGATCTTTTCCATTTACGGATATTTTTTAATAGCAGTGGGGGAAAAATGAAGAATTATCATTTAATGTTTCTTTATGACATTGTTTGATGGTTGTAATTATGGTGTGACTTCAGAGAGCGGATAATTGTTTAAATTAAGAAGACAAATTTTTATTGCAAGACCAAAAGATTCTGGAATTTGAAAGAGTGAAGTTAGTTTTTGAAACAAGATTGTCCGTAAGTCTTCTGGTTCAAAAAATTTTGCATTTATAGCAGTTTTTCCAAAAGTAATCGGAAACGACACAAAAATAGTAAATCATTCATTTTTCGTTGTCACATCGTTTGATAGTTGCATTGTTGTATTAGGTAGTCAGGTCTGGAAGTTAGAGAGTAGATAATTGTTTGAATAATTCAAAAACAAATATGGAAAATAAGACAAAAGCATTTTGAAAATTCAAACAATTAACCTATGTTTTGGAACAGAATCGTTTGTTAGTCCCATTCTTATGTTTGGTAGCCCGCTGGTCCAAAAACTTTTAGATTTACAGCATTTTTCCTAAAACTGATGGTGCGCAAACATCGTCTAGCGCTGACCCGGCCCAGACGCTCTTTCGGTTAGCCCCAGGCCAAACCATCTTGTCAGTTGCTAATTATTGGCTGGTCAGTGGTGAGCCACTAGTTGGAGTCCGATCAGCCGCTGGCTGGACTCCCTTTATTTTTTTAATGATGTCAACTAACGGCAGCTTTTTTATTGTATAATTCAATGTGATGGAAAAAAAATGTCTTGTCTTGGTAGTATCAATTTTTTGTTTCCTATCATTTTGGACACATTTTAACTTTCTTAAATTTGGGCCAGACGAGATCTACCGGACTAGACAGTGGTTTAAAATTTTTTTCTGAACATATGTGACCACTAGAAAGAAATCGACAAGACCCACAAATCGAAATTGGAATTACATCATATTTTTCAAATTTGGAATGTGGTATTTAATAGAATCTTTTTCTAGTGTATTTCTGTGCTGAAACAGCTAAACATAGTTAGACACATTTCTAAAGTACAAGTTATAAAGATAATTTTAATTTATACTCAAATCAGAATTTGAAAAATTAGCTGTATTCACAATCTCGATTTTTTTCTAATGCAGTTTTGTCACTGGAAAGTTTTCAAGCTCTTGAAAATATGTTTAGGAATTTTTTTCGAAAACAGGAGCAAATTAAATAGGAGAATAGGAATGTAGGAGAAATGGAAACTCAAGAAAATTTAAAGACTCTGCAAATAAGATATTTTTTGAACATTTTTTTCGAGCGCGGGTAAGCAAGCAGCATATCTATCGATTTCAAATTAATTATACTTTTTTAGGATGCCCATACGCTACTCTTTCGCGCTGCAGCGATTTCGAATTCGAGGATTCTTTATTTTCAACCCAGCCTACTATCTGTTTCAAAAATCCTGGCCCCTCTACAAATCATTGAATATCTCAATCAAGAAAAATCGCTTCAAAAAAAGAAAATTATCTTGTCAATCCTCATTTCATTATGGATAATTACAATATCATTTGATGGCGATGCGCCCATAAGTTTCGATGCAAATTCGCAGTGAAGGTAAAAAAACGTAGTGAAAAGCCCCTTTTATAACTTGGATGCTAGCTCAGCTTCTAATCAAGCTGAAAGGCTCTACTAAGGCTTAACATTTTTCAAAAAAATCCACAAACGTAGGGTTCTTAATACAGTTAATTACATCAATAACACGCTATTGCATATTATTTTTTTCGGCTTTTTTTTGGGACTGGAGGCACAAAAGAAGTGGATGATACCCTCAGCGGGTTCCAGGGTATCAATATCCTGCTTGATCCTTCGCATCATAAAGTGACCTTTTTTTTCTTTAACTGTTGTACATCTGGTAGAATGTGCCGCGTGGGTCAACCGAGTTTGACAATAGCGGACGGCAACCCCTTAAACGTATCAATTACAATTGTGGTCGACTACCGTAGAAAAAATAACAGAAAAAAATAATATGCAATAGCATTTTATTGATGTAATTAACTGTATTAAAAACCCTACCATTGCATTTGTTCATTTTTTTGTAAAATTGTAAGTCTTAGTAGAACTTTTTAGCTTGATTAGAAGCTGAGTTAGCATCCTTCGCTTTCATTTACTGCCGATACCAAAGTTATAATTATTTTTGAATTTTTCGAAAACTTACTCATGAATAAAACTTCAAGCTAACTAATCGATTTTTTGCCAAAAAATGCATGCGTTTTTCCACGAAATAGAACGGTCGAAAGTTGATCAAGTTATGAAAGGTGCTTTTAACCACGTTTTTTCACCTTCACTGCGAATTTGCATCGATACTTATGGGCGCATCGCAATCAAATGATATTGCACTTATTCATAATGAAATGAGGATTGACAAGATGATTTTCCTTTTTTTAAGCCATTTTTATTGATTGAGATACTTAATGATTTGTAGAGGGGCCAGGATTTTTGAAACAGATAGTAGTGCCACGTATCATCCCGGATGCATGAACAATTATTATGTTTCAAGTAATTAGGTGTAGGAATTAAGTGACGGAAGTGCCTGTGGCTTCTGGTTCTGTCACAAGGACGGTTTCTATGAAACATTCACCTACTCCTTAAGCGAAGAGGATATAGTGTGTGGGACCAGTCTTAGGAAATATCCCTTATCCCGGTTGTAATAAGCAGAGAAGCCTGAGACGTAGCGACGTGCTATGCTTATGCCAACGCCAGGCCTTGAATTTGTGCCTGGGAGTGTATCGAGTATGTTCTGCTGCGGACGGTAATTTACAACTCTACTGTATTCCTATTCTGCACAGTAATCGTGGAAGGCGGAGGCAGCGCAAGTAGAGGGTAATTAGAAGAAGAGGGAGGAAGAGCGTGCTTCTCGAAATTCCTTCTTGCCTCCTACCAACCCCTATCTTCACCCCCTTTCTTGTCATATGAAATGTCCCCTTCTCTTTTGCCTCACCACAATCTTTGTGTGTTACTATTCAAGAGATAATCTAGAATTAATTGTTCCATTCAAATCCGCATTCGTAAAGTTCAAGTTTAATTGACATATCTCGTGTACAGTCTTACTCAAGATATTTGTAAATGGTTGCATATATGAGTATTGGTATGAAACAAAAATAAGACAGAATATAATATAAATTAGGTTTAGTTATTTCACAGAAAAACCCAAAGATAGTTTTTTTCGCATTACGATGACAACTATCGTCAGTTTTTTTATTGTATAATTGAAAATATCTCATTGAAATTTATTTATATTAATTCAAATTTGATTATTTAATTTAATTGAAGAACTCTTAGGTTCAATACAGTCATACTATTGAAATTTAAATTTCATGGTTCGAACTCTAGCCAACTTCAGCTTTTTAAGTCTATATGCGGTAATTTTACAGAAAAAAGTATTCCTTTTGTTACGACTTATTTTTTGAACACTTCAAAAGCCCATTTTGCAAAACTGCAGATATATTTAAATATGAAGCAATCTTTTGCTGTGAAGAGTGAAAAATATTTGCAATCAATTAATCAATAAATTAATAAATTAGGAAGCGAAACTTTTGCGAATTAAACAATTCAAGTTACACCAGGAAAGTTTACGGAAAGCCGATACGAAGATCAGAAAAGTTCCGTGGTATAGTTACAATGGTTAAAGTCAAAAAATGTTGCCTGCTAATTTAATGATTGATTTTTTTTTGCATTCTCAAACATTCCTGAAGTATAAAAATTTGAAGTTATTTATTCGTTTTACATTTTTATTTTCATGATTCTATCGAAATAGCCAGTCCGTATAATTGAAATGAAAAGTGTACTTAAGACTTTCACGGTTTCTCTATCTGCGCGTGTCGCGTACGGTTGCAAGAACTCTATGTGCGCCCATTTAACTATTCCTGCTCAAAAATACAGTTTGGAAATGATATGTGAAGTCTGATGAATTATGACCAATTTAGAACATTTTGACTGTTAGCTGAAATTGAGGAGAATGATTGCTTGATTTGATGTAATTTTAGTTTGAAATCTAATTTTTGGCACAAAAATAAGAACAATAATCAATGATTCATTTGAATCTGATTCCAAATTCAGTTTGCCATGAGCAATATATTTTCATTTTTAGATGAAACTAGAAGAACTTAAGATGCACGAAATGTTGACATTTTCTCATCTATTGCTGAACTGCAGGAGGCTGATGCCCTTCTCAGTATGCAACAAAAACTAACAATGACTCTTTCAGTTCTAGTTCTGTCCCTATACCTATAGTGCGCTTCCATTGACCGCAGTCGCGTGAGACTGACATTATGACTAGACCCACCACCCTAAAACTACTCGGCGAATTATTTTGGACATGATTTTCACTCATTAAATATATTCCTTGCATTAAGTTGATAGTTGGGCGTATACTTTAAACAATGAATAATACATGCAAAATAGTAGCCTTTGGAATTAACTGAGACTTTAATTGACGAAAGACATGCAACCGGAGAAGTTTTAGCCGATGGATGGTCTCTGGTTGTTTGTCATGCTAAAGAGGTGGATCGTCTTAAAGAAAGACAATTATGAGAAGCGATGCACCTAAGGAAGTTAGATATTTTATGTGTACCTGAAACAATGAAGAAGAGATGAGACAGAAGAGTGATAGGAAATGGGGAGTTAAAAGAAGGCTCGAATTACGGTCAGGAGTAAATAGTGAATCATATGGTAGCCAAGCAGTCGGTCTGATAATGAGTGAGAGAGCAATACAGCATGTCAAGGAGCATACATTTATATCTTTCAGATGGTTTTAGGTTAGAATAGAAGTGGGAATCAGAAGATTATTTATCATAGCGTGCTACGCTCCAGTTGATGGAGATAGGAGTGAAGTTAAAGACGCGTTTTGGGACAGTTTGAACGACACTGTAGGTACTCGCGATCATGGAGGAAGAATCATTCTACTATAGTAAGAGATATGAATGGATGGGTTGGACTCCAATGCGAAGATGCGGATAGGGTAATACGTCACATCGGAGACCCGAAAACAAATAGGAACGGTGACAGATTGGTTGGCCTATACTTGAAAAAAAGCTGGTTCATTACAAATTCCTAATTTAGGCATCAAATGACCCACTTGTATACTTGTTGTAGAAGTGAAAGGCACAGTATGTTTGACTTCAATGTTTGCGGATGATTGGGAGAGTGAGTAAGAGATGCAATGGTTATGCGAGTTTCTCAATGTCGAACGAATCATTACCACTCAGTTTCAAAAATTAACCTAGGTCCAGGATGGAGAATGAAAAGAACTGAAAAGACCAAGCAGACGCGAATGAAGATAGAAAATTTTTAGAAACCGGAAGTGCGAATAGAATTTGAGAATAAGATACATGAATACCTGGTTAGGACAATTTTAGAAACACTAATACGCAATAAAGATATAGAGGGCGCATGATGGACGTTTAACGTAATCATTGTAGGAGTGCACCTGATGTGTGTGGTACTGCGGTTGTAGGAAGAGTGGGTGTTGATGCTTGATGGAATAATGAAATCCGCGTAACCGCTAACGGGAAGAATAAGCAAGCGTACGCAAGAAAGCTGAATATTACAGGTCTTGCAATGACCAAAGAGTTAAAATAGAAAACGATTGCAGGGAAAAGAACAGAAAAGTCAAAATGCTGATTAAAGCAAGCGCAGATAAAATCAAAGCGGAAGAAGATAAAAAATGCAAAACGATCTTCAAGAAAATAAGAAATTATTTTAGGAATTGGTCCAGGTCAACAAGTAAGGAAGTAGTAGTACAGAGTTACTTGGAATTAGGAGTAGACAGGGTGAAATTATATATGATAATAAGGCAGGGAAAGATTTTTGGAGCGATTTTTTTAAGGAATTATTGGGAGGTGCCCAGTTGAAAGAATCTGTGCCTCTGATTTATGTACCAAGATGGGGGAATGTCCAGATGAACAGTAGAAAGGCGATTATCGTTCCAATATACAAAGAGAAGGGTGATAAACTCAACTGCAATAAATACAGAGGTATCAGCTTACTAAGCACCGCAGACAAAATATATTCAAAAATACTTATTCATATAGTAATGCAAATAACAGAAGAAACGATCCCGAAAGTCCAATGTGAATTCAATACAGGAAGATCAAGTGCAAATCAAATATTTAGCTTAAGACAGATCACAGGAAAAAGCTTTAGAGTAAAATGAAAAGTTTTCCGTGCACTTGTTGTCCTGGAAAAAACGTTCAATAAGGTGAAAAGAATTAAGCTCTGAGAAGTCCTGAATAAGGATGGAGTCAGTCAATATCTCCTAAAAGCAATAAAACAATATATGCATATAGCAAAGAGAGTTTAGGGGTGAATGGAAAATTGAGTGACTGGTTGGATATCAGGCAAGGTGTTAGGCAAGGATACGTTATGTCCTCTTGGCTGTTTATTATATTCATTATTAAGTGTCTAAGAATGGCCCTCTTCGATGAAGAAGGTGCATATCTCTGGACAGTGAAGGTGCGCGGGGCAGCGTTTGCATAATAATGATAAGGTTGTTACGGCAGAGTCAATCGAAGGCTTGCAGATGATGTTGAGCAAACTAAATATTAGTATGAAGAACACGGGCCTTAAAATTAACGTGGATAAAATAAAAATGACACTTCTACTTTTCTTATACAAAATCCTTGTTCCCCGGCAGTATAACGAGGCTGGAACTGAGTGAGTCATATTCACCCCTAAATGAATTTGGATTAATTGTATGATAATGATCACAGTGAATACCAGAGATATTATTGATCTGAAGTTGGACGAAAACGCTTCAAACAATTGAGAACTACAATTATCCAAAGGCAGATAATTTTTGTTCGCCACGTGATAAAAATGATCCGTCATTGTATAATACTGAATACATTCAGTTGTATAATTCAGATTGTCAATTTTTTGCAACGTTTTCATCCAACCTTAGATAAATAATATTCCTGCGGTTATCTGTGATGATAATAAAGAATAAAAATCTTTTTAGTTTCTTATTCACACAAGAAGTCCAATATAAGGCCGACTGATTTAGTTCCTCCTAGACAATACTTCGCCACCAGTAGCGGAGCGATAAAAGCGGGCAGTACGGGGGAGCAGTAAGCGGGATCGACAAAAGCCGGAGAAAAATCCAACAGAAATGATTCAAATGTCTCTGACTATTTAAGTTTTCAACGACTGATTTAGTGCCGCGGCCAGTGCGAGGCAACCCCCGAAACTGGGCGTATATTGGATTTCTTGACTATGTTTTTCTATTATTGGAATGATTGAAAATACTTTTCTGTTTATATAATTGTGACGGACGCGATAACGGGGAGTTTTTAAATAGTTTGAATTTTTTATTTTCCTCTTCAAGCTAGATTTATACCACTTTGATTCAGAAGAAAAACCAAGATTCTCAATTCAAAAAGTTTTTTCTGCTATTGATTTTGATGAGTTTGAAATCATCTAACTTGATTTATCTTAGTTTAATGTACTGAAGAGTTTTTATACAGTAGGTTTTTTTAAATGATATTTTCAAGGATTCTAGGAGATTTCTAAATGGATGTATTTCAAATACTTGGAAAGCTTTCGAAACACTGCAGAATACTTCGGGCGGTTCTAAAGGTTCTATGATATCAGGAAATTAATGCTTTCTTATTATTCAAAAATTTTTAGAGATATTCTGGAATGTTTACAATGAAACTAAAAAATATTTCCAAAGTCAAACCTCGTTTATCGGGACGCCCTCGAAATGTAAACACCTCGTTTATCGGGATTCGGAGGGGTCTCCCACTACTACCCCCAGCCTCGAGACGGGTTGCCATGACACCTTGCTGTGTTGTTATTTACGGGTTATGTCAGGTTTGATCGCAAATGATCAAAAAGAATTTTAAATTCCCGCTACTCCCACCATGCTCTCACCTTACCCCACTTCAAGTGCTAATGTATAAGGAGCGGTGGTTGGAAGGGGAACAAGATGTCCCGATAAACGAGGTTGCAAGATCCCGATAAGTGAAGTTCACGATAAATGAGTGTCCCGATAAACGAGGTTTGACTGTATTAGGAAACACCGACGTTGCATGAAGTTGAATATTCAAGGAGATTTCATAGTAGTATTTAAGTATGACTTTACAATAAAAATTCCTAAAACATCAGGAAATACTTGTTGTATATCATCGATTATTTAGGATCCTGTTATATTATGGAACATTCTGGAACTTCCTTGAATGCTTTACTAAATTATATGCAGTACTCAAGCCCGAAAAAGTGAATGACTTTCAAATATTTCAAAATCTTTGAGTTTTAAGTGTGATAAATCGTTTTGTAACATGGGGGATTTTACAAAAGATTCTGGAATGTCCTTGAAGATTCTAAAATATGTAATAAATGAGATTCTCAAACGTGTTGGGGTATTAACAAAGATTTGACAACATTATGTAGAATACCTGTACATTTTTGAAAATTAGAAGAAGTACATCAGGGCCTTTTGAACACTGATAGTGAACTGACGCAATGTGACGTAGCGTGACGCAGTTATTGAGCTAGGCTGTTAGGGTACAGTGCTTCATCGCTATGCTACTGTTTTGTCCTTGTGTATTGCAGAAAACTCGACAATATTCTAAAATATGGCGAAACGTTCTAAAATGGTACAATCGAATATTACAGAATCTAGCAGAACATACTTAATTGCTGTCTATAAATCAAGGAGGTTATAGAGATTTCTCTAATATTTTTCGTTATTGGGAATATCTCTGAAAAAATGCATTCTTGCCAACATCTACTGTAAATTGAAATATTAGCGTTGATATTCATTTTTTTCAAGTCCACTTTAACGAATATGCATGTTCTTCCATTATTTAAATCAGATTGCCGATTGTGTTTTGATGAATAATAATGAATCCATGGGCTGCATTAACCAAGATCAACGATCAACTCATATTGAAATATACAATAATGGAAAAGTTGCATTAGTCATACATTAACCCACATGAAGTTTGTTCAGAAAATACATAAATTGTGTCATACCTATAATTCTATTCATCACGAAATGTGTCCGTAAATTTTTCCACATCTAGATGAAGTTCGTGATGTGCCACAAAAGATGTATGCCAAGCTGCGACTTACGTCTACTGAAATATATAAATTGCTTCCTCAAGGAAACTATTTTATTAAACATTAATAAGTCTACTAATAATAAAGTTTATATCTTTATTAATGACTTCCATGAGTAACATTCATAATGAACCATAAAATCAATTAAGAAATTTTATGCGCAGAAAGTAGGTCGCCAGATAGTTTAACCCTTTTTAAAATCTACTCTCTGATCGTAATGCAATATACAATATACGCAATCTAACGCAGTTTGACTATTACACCAAGCACGTTTTCTTTCAGCATGCTTCAGCTATTGAAAGATAGGGTAGATCAGGGCAATACTGATGGGTTTGAATCAATTGATCCAGAAAGGTTAATAATACGTTATTAAAACAATGATTCAATAATATAATTATTTGTAACAAGCTGTATTTCGTCGCTCTTGCCCCATATTCTGCTGAGCAATTGAAAAAAGAAAGATTTCTGTGTTTGTCAACTATTTTCTCTGTTGCTATTGCCCTGATGGGGAAGCCTCAGAAATTTTTAAAATTTGATACACATTTTTCACTTGGATTTCGTTTAATTTTCATAATTACTTGATGAAATAACGTTTTATCTATTAGACATCCAAATTTCCATGAAATTAGTATTTTAATTTATGTTCCTCCCAGCAAATATTCTATTCTTCAGTGGTCGAAACTGTTTTCTGCATAATCTTTTTTTTAAAACGTAAATTAGGAAGATTTGTGTTGAGAGCACAATTTCGCAAATAACCTAGATCATCTGATGCAAAGAAGAATTGAAATGATTGAGGAATAGCAATATCATTTATAAAGTCGCTTTTGCCACAGCGGTCGGTATTGCCTCCGTCCACCCTACCCTCTTTCTCTTGATAACTCGATAAATGAAATTACTCCCGTCTCATATGTTACTAGGTGCTTATATATCATCCTAAACGAGAGGTGAAGCAACACTGTATTACGGAATGAACCTGCAAATGATTTATGACATGCAGTGGTGCCCAGGTGAGAATGGAAATATCAACGAAATACTTTATTGTACCACACGCGAGTCGTGGCCCCCTGGGCACAATAAGGTTGGAAAAATAGTAGTGGAGTCGTAAAAAAATTGTAAGTATATTCCAAACGGAATTCTCATGAATAATTTCTGAATAAATTTCCATTTTTCATCACCCTGTTCATTCGTTGTAGCTTTTGAAAATTGATCCAATATGTGAAAAGTAAACAGAGCTTATTTCCATGCGAATTGGGGAAAAATGTGACTTTAACAACTAGAAAGTCTTTTTCAAATTATGGGGTTGAAATTCAAGCCTTAGTTATTCAAAGTGTTTTACTTGAACATAGATAGTGGATTTGATAAGATTAGGCAATAAAAGCTAATGGAATCAGATATCTCTTCTATTTTGGAAATGATTTTTTTCAATTCAAAAAATAAATAATAAAACTAAATAACTCGAATAAATTAAGTTTTAGAGGCACGAAGTACTGTATATTTGGATTTTGTGGATGCTGATTATCAATGTAAGGTCAAAAAATTGAAAGACTTGAATTTCAAGTTTTTTACATTCATAAACCCTTGTACAAAGAAAAATTATATTGTTGATATTTGGAATGTAAATTGATATAAAACGAGTGAAAAACACCAATTAGTTTGTAAGGGGGAAATTGGACGACAAAGCTGCATTCATTCAGGCGAATAGTACAAAAAATCTGGAATAAAAACGAATTTATGCATTATTCTGTGCGGATCTTATTTTCTGCGTAATACACCCTCGGAGTGAAGGGCGAGTTTAATCACGCGGTCGCTCGCTTTTTAATTAGCGCATCTCTCGCAATGTGATCGTTTTTTGATAAAAATATAGATAATTGAAATTATAGGAATTCTTTTTTCTATATTCCAGTTTTATATATTTACATTTACAAACACCCTTGTTTCCAGATATGAGGTAAGAAAGTAGTGGTCGAGACGCGCGCTAAAACTCACGATCTACTCCTTGGTTGGATTACTTGGAAAATATGTCCCAGACAGGAATAATGCATATGTCAATACTCGGTGTTCATTTCATGCTTTATTTGTCTGTATTGATATTTTTCCATGTTCGAATCACGGTTTTTGAAATAATCGCCAAAAAATATTTTGGAAATACTCGTAAGAAGACATTTAAAAATGCAATAATTTGTTAAAATTATTATAATCTGCAGTAGTAATTAATAATACTGAATTACATCATAATATATAAATAATGATATAAAAATTCAACCTGGCGAAATTATGCTAAAGCACGGATTATAAATGTCTAATAACGCAATTAAAATGTACACATATCTTATATAAACAAAACGTGATCTTTGTTCCCTACTTCTTGATGTTCTGTGGCTTTCCAACTATTCTCTCACAACAAAAGCTGAATCGGATATTATAAACTTTTTGTTAGAAATTTTTCATTTTAATGTTTCCTTGTCCATTTTACAAAAAAATTAAAATTTACCGCATACTTGACAAATACTTTGAAGTAAAATTCAATTTAATGTTTCATCCTTTCAAGTTTCATAAAACTCCGTTAAGTGGCGCTTAAATCTGAGCTTTTTCATTTTTAACGTCTAGTTTTACTTCACTAAAGGGTTTTATTTATAGTTAGAGAAGGTCATGAATAGTTTAATTAAATCTATTCTTGCTACTATATCCCAATAGACATTAAAACCACTTTTTTTAAGCTTAAGTAAATTGTTTCCTTCCATTATATTTAATTTTGTTTGATGCGATTCAATATTAATCTAGTTAGGAATATTATTTGCTTAACTTTTACAGGTATCTATGAATGTACTACCAACTAGAGGTTAACCGAATCGAATTATATATGTATGATTGTATGGTTATTGGGACGTTTGGCCACAGTAATTTAATTACTATGGTAGTGCGGGATCAATTTTAGGAGGTGTCAATTGGCTATAATAGAATTCATAGTAATTATTCCATCAGAAATCTGATTTGATGGATATCATGAAAATACAAAATGCGTCTGACAACTCTTTTTTTATCTTTCAAAGCTCGACATATCAGTTAATCATAATATCAGGCACTATTTTTTTAATCTACGCTCAGAAAAACAATGAAGTTCCTAGTTTTAATTTGCCAATCAAGGAAAATATTTATGTTTTCAAGTTATATTTTCTGATTACAAGTTTCAGATTTTCTTCTTAGGTAAACCTTGATGGTATGTCATACTGAAATAGTTTTGCAAAATGCTAGAAGATCTGATACGAAAATTCTAGTGCGGCATAAAGGGCGAATACATCAATCTAGATGGAGGAGCAAAAACTCTTTGACAGTTCAGATTTTCCTTTATAGATACGTTGATCGACACTGTCGATAAACCACAAGCGAAGTGTGACCACCCTCTACAGTCCACGGTCTACGGGAATGTGCGGTCTGTTGAACACATTCATCTTGACAAGTGTCATAAATTCACAACATTGGTTCGCTCTTCAGTCCAATAACTTGCAACTCGGCAATATTTTTCACGTGACAATATGTAATAAAATTAAAAACTAAGAATTGCAAATTATTCATCAGTTGAATTTGAGAACATAATAACAAGTTTATAAAATTGTCTCATTCATATGTTTCTCGGAATATTCCATTGAAAACAACAAGTTAATTTTCATCGTACCTTAATCGAAACACTGCCATTTACATTTATCTGTCGCTTTTCCCCCCCTAGGGTTGAAAATTTGATTGTCGATCCGCTTCACAGGCATCTCAAGTCGAATTTCCGATTATCGATGTGATGAAAAATTGGGCCGAGGCAACGATTTCACTCGTGTGATAACTTCACACACGTGAAATCGTTGCCCTTCGATCATCGTCACGCAGTATACTATTTCAGAGAGTAGATTGATATACATAAAAAGGTAGCATGATTTTCATTAGATGCAAATTAGTTCCTTTTTAATTACTACTAAGCTTTTCCCACAGCATTGATGTGATTTTATTAAATTCAGAGTCTTGAAATCCTGAATCAAATCAAAGGATTATAATGGATATGAGAAACATTTCAAAGTACGTTAGAAAAATTGATATGTAATATTACTTAATTTACAAATGTTTGAAAAAATTTGGTGATTCTGAATGTTTGGAAAGTACGTTACATTTTTTAAGCTGAACACATTAACTCGCGATCATACAAGTCGTAAGTAGTGGAGCAGAATCCATGGAAAACAAGAGAAAACTTCGGACACGGAATTTTGTTGCAGTGGCCTGGCTATCCCTGAGGGGTCTATGTTTTGTTAACATCCCCGCAAGGTGCATGAATATTCTCAAAATTCTGTTCTTCCAAATGTCTGTTTTACCGAAATTCATTTGACAGAATAATAATTTGCCTCAATTTCTATTGTTCCTAATTGTTTTTTGTCTAACTGGTTTTGTACGTTGATGGTAGAAAACTGCTGATTTACTTTCTATGCCATATAGTTAATAATATTTTTAATTCACTTGATGTATTGGTTACACTGTACAACCAGAATTCTTTAGTTTTAATAAATAACAGAGCCACCTGACAGTCCGTTTTCGTTTGCTGGGCCGGTTACGTATACGCGTCTGACCAAACCTGGCTCGCGCTACTGCTCAGACATCGGTCTATCTTTAGCGTCCGCGCTCAGTGTACTTTAATACCAGCTTAAACACAGAAAACCATGGATACAACATTCTAGACTCTTTCGTCACACTAATCTGACTATTTGACGACGCGAGGCTGGGACTGAGAGAAAAATGTGTTGATCACTTTGGGTTTTAAACCCTAAGCCAACGAAAAAAGAATCCTTAGGTTTAACTCCCCTCAAGATCAAAAAATATGTACTGCAGGGAGAGAGGGATCCCATCCCGAGTAGACGGTGCCTTCCTCTCAAGAAAAATTAAAGAAATAGTCCAATGTCTTTCAGATTATTCTTTGACAATTTCAGAAATGTCTTAGAGCGTTTTGAAATCTTTTAAATATTCTCTTAAAATTAATATTTGCAAAATAAAAATCAATTTAATTTTTCCTAGGAAGCTAAAGAATCTTTTCATTTTATTGAAACCTTATGAAATTCCCACAATATCTTATAATTTTATATTATTTTTGAATCGTTTCAAATCTTTCAGGTATCCCTCAAGCTTGCTCTAGTTTGTTATGAAATCATGCATTGCGGCAAAATTTTGCTTAAAAATTGTTCACACTTTGTTTTTAATTTTCAGGAAATGATTGGAAATGTTTTTTATTCTTTTCCAATTTTCTCTTACAATTCATTGAGAAAAAAATCTTTCGAGATTATCCCATGGATCTTACAAATATTTTTTTGAAATTGAACCAGAACCATTTTAAATTTTCCCAGAAATATTTTTAAACATTTAATCTCAAAATATTGCCAAATTATTGAAAATCTTCTAATTTTTTTCTTCAAATTCTTCAAAATAAGTTTCTCCCATAACTTCATTCTTTTTTTTTCCTTGAAAATTTAAAAAAGTTTGGAAATTGTAGTGTGTTCTTTGTCAAATACTGATGAATAATGATTTATGAAAAAAATAAATAAAAATCTAAAAGATGCGTCAGATCTTTCCAGTCTTTTCATCCTTTGCTGATCACTTCCATACCGGAGTTGGGCAGAGTTTCCGGTACCTACGTGCCTGCTTGAATCTTTTCCCGAATTGTTTGCGGAGGGATTGGATGATGCCTCTCTCAAGCTACAGTGCACCTACAGAGTATATCTTCTTAAAGAGCGCATTAACAGGCTCACTTTTGGCTCGCTCGGGATGCACTCTCAGTCCCTGACGTGGGGCGCTGGAGCTTTTCGGCGACTGCCAGAAAGGCACTGTAGTAGAATATAGGGTAAGGGTTTTGAAACACTTTCTAGCCGGAAACGGTAGGTTCATCAATTAATTTAGGTTTTATTTTGCGACGGTTCCACGAGGGGGCACTAGCCTGAGACTTTCTGACCCCTCTGAAATATACCTTCTTTTCTTTATTGTATCAATATTTCCGGAGATATCATGAATTTATTGTTCAACATCACCTATAACGCAAGGAGATAAAACTTTTTTGCCGTCAGGTTCGAATTCTACGGAAAAAAATACTGAAATGTCTTGTCACTTGATGACAAACGAAATCTTGTTACCTCATGCTATACTCCAATGAAATATCATATCGTTAATGCGTCCAAAACAGCAATTTGATAAGATATAGTCTCTACAAAGAGACAGGAGCCTAAGAAATACATGAATTGATGAAAATTGACTTTTATAATATAATGAAGAATGAAGAAATTATCAAGCGATAACTGAGAACGATCATTAGTAACTATAAGTAAAATTGCTGGTGAATGTTTAAGGGCCCCCACATTTTAAACGGCCCTAGAGCCCCAGAACCCTAAATGTGGTCCTCAATATAGGTCATAGCAAAATAGTTAATTATTGAAGACTTTATATTTTACAACACAATTACAGTAAACAAAACGCATGTTATGGAAGAAAACTTATTGTATATTTGTCAATTAAAAATTAATATATATTTACTAATACTGAAGTAGTTGAAAAGCACGTATTACGCCGGAGTGTCATACCATTTTTTTGTCTTTACAATTGCGTATACATGAAAACAGTTTTTCAGGATTTTTACCGATGGCATTTGTACATTCAGGTACTGAGCCCTTCTAGAAATAATCAATTGGACACGATTCATAACGATTAAGTATGATCAAAAGTTGAATCGGTTTAAATTGTTGCTAATTGTGTCAATTGTTCCCAATCGGGTTGAATTGAGTGAATGCACTTGCCTGCAGTGTGCTCTCTGCAGTTTTCGTTAGTACAAATTTTGGGAAACTATAAACACATGACGCGCACGTATTTACAGGTTAGAAATTGCATTTTTAATAATTCAACAAAAATTTCAAGTGCAAAAAATTGAATTTTTGTTCAGGCGGTATACTGAATGAAGAGTCGAAAGTATGTCGGTTAACAGTACGTAAGAATCATGCCTCCTGAAGATGTGACAGTGGTATAGTGTCTTTATCAATTAGGCAGAATTATTTTGATTTAGCGGGTATATTATTGTAAAAATGTTAATTACTCCTTTTTAAATTCATATTGTTGACATTTTTTGGTTCGGAAGCGTAAAAAACCACTTATGAATAATAATTATCGCAATATCAAAAGGCTTTAGTGACAACTTAGCCTCTAATTCATAATAATGGATACATTATTGAAAACGATTGGAATCATTAGGACGTAGGATGACACCAATATTTGAAACTCAGTCTAAATAAATTGTAGGTAACTCATTAAATTCGTTTAATTTTTGGTTGAAAAACTTTTCCAATCTTTTTAAATGTCTTCCAGTATAACAATTTTGAATCTATAAATAAATTTGATTTAAAATTCTCGAAAATTTCTAGTTTTGAATATTTAAAATACTCAATTTTGAATATTTTAAATAAATTGGTTTGCAATGCCTAATCTTAAAATTTTTGAATTTCAAAGGTTTCAAATTTTCAATTGTATAATATTAGATTGTTCAGAAGGCTTTATGTAATTAAAAAGTTAAATAAATCAACAATAATTGACATAAATGTACTTGGATTTTAATTCATTACGTTCATTCTGAACATCCTTCAACACAACAGAGCAAAACATTGGAAAATAAATCCATTTTTAAAGAATACTCAAATTTTTCACTCAAAATATAAATTCTTCGCAAAAAAATGGAATAGTTGAACTTTCAATTGAAAAAATTAATTTTCACCAAACAAAAACGGATTTCCGACAAAAAATTTGAATTTTCAACCGAAGTGACGAACTTTCAAATGAAATTGTGAATCTTCAAGTGAATAGTTGAGATTTAAAAAATAAATAAATTTTCACCTAAGAGTATGAATATTTAACTGGGAAACGTGAATTTTCAACCAAAAAGATGAATTTTTAAACCAGAAGATTAATTTTCAAATAAGAAGAATTTGTACAAAAAAAGTACAATTTTTTAACGAAATACATGCATTTTTAACAAAATAGTTCATTTTTGATTGAAGAAGACAAATTTTCAACCAAATAGTCGAATTTTGAACTAAAAAAATCCTATTCGAATATGTTTAAATTAAAATAGCCAACTTCAAGCTTCTATCTTTCCATTCAATGCTGCACTTTCCATTGGCTATGGAACGGATACTGGAACAGAATTATACTTAAGGATTTATGCCGATCTCTTCACAAAAGAAACTTAGGGTAGATAGTATTGCAGGTAATTTCGTATTTTCACCTGTTCGTATTGGTAAACCACAAATATTACCCTGGATGGGCAGAAACTGTCTTTTGTTCTCATGAAAGTTGTCACCAAAGTCTAGAAAATTGGAAGCCACTAGCTTTGAATCGCTGAAGTGAAGTTAGCTGATGGTTGGTGTAACAGGCAAATCGGATAAGTGCAGCTTCATAAAGGCTGTTTCGCCGAATCGTTAGAACTGTCAAAAGATCCCCACAAGCGTGGGTAAAACCAGAAAAATACCGAGACGTCAGGTAAAGTTTACCCACATAGGGTCATTTTTGTTGCAGGTAATCTTTACCCCGAAATCCGGGTAAAGTTTACACTTAGTTTTTTCTGTGTTTTCAGATTGGTCTTTATTTTCTTTCTCCAATTTATCAATTAATGTTTTCTCTGTAAAATGAAAACTATGTTCAATTGAATTAATTTAATGGTGGACACAACAATTAATTTCCTTTTCATACTTTCTTTTTGCAGAATTAACCTGGCCACATGAATATGCCGCAGTTCATCCCCTCCAATTCAACGTGCTGTTGATCATTACGAAAGTGTATTGTATCCAGGTGTATCTTACCAATTACCAGCAGACTTTTACAAAGTAGAAACAGACGTAAAATACGAGTACATCATTAGAGTAATAATATATGAATACTTGTGTCCACTCATGGCTCCTAGAATGAATCTTCATAGTGCCTATGGAAGAGTTAAAATACGCCCAAATGATTATTATTATGACAATAATGACAATGAGATTGTACAAATATTTTAGGATGATCCTGTGAATAGTCGATTCGGCGAGAGTTTTGGGCCACGAAACATTCTTTCTGTCGAGATACAAGGATAAAAATTCAACGTCACACTAGGAAGTCCGGAAACATCGCGTAGACCCTTGAAATACCGCAAGGGATCAGTGTCCGTTTTTGGTGAATGAATCGTAAATATTGATGTACTTCATTGAACATTCGGTACTTTTTGATGTTCCAGCCTGTTCTTTCAAACTGAAGCAGTGAAATTGTCACTGCTTGAATCAGTGTGTTCCATACTTTCCATTCGAACCAGTGATTTTTCAATTTTGATTGGGTCAACCAGTAAGGGACTCAACTAAAACAGCATTACTGAACATACCAGTGACGCTAAACGATAGATTCAACCAGTGATATTAGCGCTCCACGCGACAAAGACATGAAGCTGCGGGCATCTCGTACGCGCGTGTCACCGGTCGGGTTTTTGTGTTACGAGAGTGAAAATCAACTTTATTGTATACTACAGTAAAAACCCGCTAATGGCCGTATCCGCTAATAGCCGGAAACATTCCCTTTACCCTAATCCGCTAATTGCCCAACAGCCATATTGATCAAGTTGCGTGCGCAACGAGAGACTGTAGCGTTGTATGCCAAACGCTGAATTACTGGATTCATCGATTCAGCTATCAGCAAGTTTATACTAAACTATTCATTTTATAAATACTTGAGGCATGGATGCAATGAGCAGAGAATATAATATCTTCCGCTTCAAAGTGAGAAGGTCCCTGACCACTCGCATTTGACTTAGAGCGATGCGTTGACGGAGTGACGGGTCTTCCCATAGTTGGGCGAAATGTATTACATCCTATTATATTGCATCCCGGCTCTTATTTGTTGTTGAGAATTTATTGTTTTTAGAAGACAATGCCAATATGAGCACAAAAGTGATGAATAATAAACAAAGGGTACATTGAGTGAACCAATGAACCTAATTGATTTAACCAATTACGCAATTCCAGTGGACAATTCACTCGTTCATTTTAGGATAGATAGTCGTTTACTGTAATTTTTATGGGCTGAATCTGAATTTCGCACCGAAAATGTCCTACCATGTCAGGATCATGAGGAAAGTGGTGTAAAAAGTTAGAGGTCTAATGTCATTATTGTAAACATAATTACTCAAGTACTTTCACGGTTTTTTTCATTCAATTACCTATATATTTGCATTATCGTAAAATGAATGTTTGAAAATCACCCGAAACTAACAGGTACAGTAGATAGACATAATTTTGATGTTAATAAATGTTATAATACGATGAATATTACAAAGCATGATCTCTAATTCAGGGCTGAGGATATTCGTACGGCTGGCCGTGCACAATTTTGAAATACAAGAATTTTGAATCAGTCTAAAATCAAATTCAAAATCTCATTTAACGTCGAATAATTAAGTCAATATACAGAATTCCTGAAAATAAAATAAGAATTCAACGATCAAATTTGGAGAACCACCACAAAATGCTCCTATTGCAATTCCTAAAAAACGCAAATAAAAAAATGTGTTTCTTTGGACACAAATAAAAAAGAGGAAAGAAAAATGAGAAGGTAACTAATATGGTGAATACATCTCATGAATTTATCTTGCGCCAACGTGCTGAAGAGGAGAAATAATTTTCTTTTCTCGTTTGAAAATAATCATTCAAAATTTTGGCCAAAACAATAGCACAAAAGAATCTTTGGGTAAATGGTGTTGCAGGTAACTTCGTATTTTTACCTGCTCGTATTGGTAAAACGCAATTATTACCCTCGATGAGCAGAAACTGTCTTTTGTTTTCATAAAAGTTGTCACCACCGTCTTGAATATTGGAAGCCACTAGCTTTGATCGCTGAATTGAAGTTAGCTGGTGGTTGGTGTAACAGGCAAATTGGATAAGTGCGGCTTGATAGAGGCTGACTTGCCGAATCGTTAGAGCCGCAAAAAGTTCCTTAAAAGCGTGGGTTAAAGCAGAAAAATACCGAGACATCAGGAAAAATTTACCCATATGGGGTAATTTTTGTTGCAGGTAATCTTTACTCAAAAATCAGGGTAAAGATTACTCTTAGTTTTTTCTGTGAGGAGATATGGAAAAAGCGGTAATAGCAAAGTCATACCTTCATAGAAGCTCGATAAAAACGTCTTCTGGCACTTTTTTTTGCCTTGCGTTATTATTCAAAAGTTCGCTAAAATATGAGTGAATTTAATCCGCTACTATCATAAACAATCAAGGAGGGTGTATATAAATAGGAAGAAATATTTATTCTTTTAACTTATTCTAGTTTTAAAGTCTGAATATTCGATTGTGGAAACTCAGAAGTGCTTATTACTATCAAATAATAATGCAAATAACAATTGTAAAATAAATCAGGTGGGGGAGCGACTCCTAATATGGTGCAGCACCTCATGCGGCGTACTCGCGTTTAAAGAAATTAAATCATTTGAAGTACAGTGAAGAAAAAGTATTTTGACGTGAACTCATAAATTTTTTGCTTTATCTATGTTGTGATGTCTTGTGGATGCATAAGTGATTGAATTTCAAGTAAAATTAATTCAATTTGGCATACAACGTATTCATTGATACTTTATGCACGAACATCTAATCTGGTGCTCGATACTTAAATGTATCTAGATTAACAGAAATACATACTGAAATAATAATAATTTTATTTAAATATCCAAGCATTCTTCAAAAAATATTTTCTCGACAGTGTAATATTATTTTACACTTTTAATCTTGTTCGCAACCTTTCACCGCCGTTTTTTTAAGTTAGGTATGTAACATTTTCAACAGAAATCTTATGAACGTCTTTTAAACTTACATGCTAATAATTAATAATTTTTTAACACCTAGTTTTTACTGGAATTTCTTGTTGCAGGTGCAGTTTTTACGAAAACCTGAAATCAACGTTTTGAATGAATTTTAATATAATTTTAGCAATATAATATAGAGTAATTCTAAGATTTTGCACTATATTTTCTATATGATGCTACAACAAAATCACCGCATTAGACGCTGTTCCTCACCACTACCCGACTGCAAATTAATCCGGCCACAAATCCGGCAAGTGCAAAAACAGAACATAAGTTCCTTATGAGTATTATATAATATTTTCAGTAAGAACACAAATATATATTTTTAATGCTTATGTCTGTCTTATATTATATTCTTGTAAACTTTCCAATCTTTCTTCTATTTGCACTTTAATTGTAGTTCATAACAAAAGAATGAAGTCGTTAATTTGAGAAACGTATTTATTTTATAATAATCACTCACGATTAGTCAAATGAAACGAAATCATTTGAGATTATAACATGCATATATATACTTATACATATATATGCGTGGTCACATTGAAGTGCAGACCCAGGTCTGTGGCGATGACACTGATGGAAGTTTCAGGAGAACATGTTCAAAATGGGTCACTGAATCTACCGATTTCATGTATATTTGAAATCGAGATGTATTTGCATTTGAGGAGTATGACGAAATTGTTTGATAACTGCTGCTATTCGTCGAAAGGAAAATGATTGATGATTGCACATTTTGAGTAGTTTGCCTGTCGGTTCTCTATGTAAGTATAAAAGATGAACGAGACCTTAGAAAATATCCTCTCGTTTCAGCCGTCCACAGCCAATTCAATTCAACGAAGTAAAGGGGTAATGCATTCGCCGCGTCTGGAACCAAGTACGAGACGTGCACATGAATTGAGTACTCCCTGCAAGGTCTCAGTTTCCCCGAGAAACCATTTTAAAAATGCACCAAGGCACACACCAAAGAAAAATTGAAGAAACTGATTTACGGAAGATCACCCCACGAAACGTCTTTATGTGGCTTTATGAGAATAGTCCCTTGTGTCAGAATCGACCCCTTTTATATTTTATAAATTGATAGTGAAATTGTCTCTTTTATTATTTTATACTACCGCCAGATATAAGACCAAGAAGTGTCTCAGGAAGTAGGGTAATGTGAAGTACGTGAGAAGTTTGCATACGAAATACTGAGGAAATGTCTCTAAAATTATCACTGAATTCTGGAACTTACAGATTGAAATATTTCAATGTTTAATATATTCAAGTATCGAATAAAACAAATAAAAAACGACATGTAGTTAAGAAATTTTTTTAAGGTTAAAATAAATAAAATTCTACAGTAATAAACTTTAACTATCCAATATTTAGGAACTGTGAGTATAAAGGCTAGAAAATTTGACACTATCAAATCGAGGTTTTATGAAAATTTTAGCAATTCCTGTTTTTAAGCACTCAAAATTGAATAATTTTGTATTACGCGGTTGTTCAAAAAGTAACCCCTACTTTAAATCAAGATTTTGCATCTGAACTCATTTGATGAAAACCTAAAATAAAACACAAAAAATACAATCATAATATTTTAACATACTTTTTAGCCCAAAATGCTCTTAAAACAAAGGAAATAGGGTGATATTTCATGAAAAAATCGCTGAGCTCTAAATCTACAAAGATGAATTTGGAACCAAATAGTTAAATTTTCAACAAAAGGATTAAACTTGGACCAAAAATAGTGGTTTCAAATCGAATATTTAAATTTCCAATGAAATAATTAAATTTGCAACAAAATGGTTGAATTTTTAACTTGACTGATGAGTCTTCAGAATATCAAAATCTTCATCTTCCAAATCAAAATAAAATCAAAATAAATCTTTCACACAGAAGTTCAAGTTTCAACAAAAATGTTAAATTTACAATAAAAACTGTTAATTCTGAATAAAAAACATAACAGCTAAAATTCCAACCAAAAAAATATTTTAATTTTTAAACAAAAACAGTCGAACTTGACAAAAAATATGACTTCTGAACGAAAAATGTTATAGTTGATATTTCAGCCAAAGAAGCTTCTACTTTATGTCAAAAACAGTCGAATTCAATCAAAAAAGATGAATTTCCAACAAAATAATTGAATCATCGACGAAAACAGATTAATTTTTAACCCAAAAGTTGCACTTTTATCTAAAAAAGATTAAATTGTTACAAAATAGATGAATTTTTCACCCAGAAAAATTCGTCATTCAAGAAAGAAAAAAAATGTTAACCAAATTGTTCAATTTGAGCTAAAAGGGCAAATTATCCACAAAATAGTTGAATTTTCTACTCGAAAATATGAATTGCCAAACGAAAAATTAATTTTCGACCAAATAGTTGATTTCAAACTCAAAACGATAAATTTTTCAATAAAAATCGATCAATTTTTGAACAAAAAATAGAATAGATAAATATTGATTGGGAAAATTAATTAGAAAAAAAAACTTTCAACAAATTAGTTATATTTTCAACCACGTAATTAAATTTTCAATCAAGGAGATTAATTCTATATCAGGAAGATGGATTCGCAGACAAGTACATGAATTTTTAACCATATATTTCAGTTCAGAACTAAAAACTGATCAATTTTCAAAACAAAAAATATGAATCTTCAATGAAAAATTTAAAATATGAATGTTTAAATGAAAGTGATCATCTTTCTCAAAAAACTGGATTTTAGTAAAATTTGCAGCTAAGAAAATTAATTTTTAACTAAAAAAACTCATTTTCAACCAAATAGTTAAAAATTGAACTAAGGAGTAGAATTTTTAACCAAATGATGTGAATTCCGAAACAAAAAGAGTCGATTAAATAGTAGCCCTTTGAATTAATAAGAACTAACTTTCACCAAAAATTATTTAGAAAAAAAAAACGATTAGAAGGAAAAGTTTCATGAAAATAGGCGAAAACGAGGAATTCTTTAAGATATAGGAAATAGAGGAAAGAGTGTGTACGTTTTATGTGTGATATCATATTTTGCGTTAAGGGGGGGGGGGCGCCCCCCCGTTTCAGTGTGACGTAGCTTTGCAATGGCCCTAAGCGATTTTAAATCGCATGTATTTATGAATGAAAACTGTCAAACTCAAAGATATTCTAATCAGAAAAGTTTCAAGTTTTATAATATAAAATTTACTGTTTGAAAAGTTCCGCAAAAAAACTGAAAAGGAACAAACTTAATTCAGTGTGAAAATTTAGACTATTTTTAATTGAAACGCTGACAATTATACAATTTCAAATCGTAAACGTTCACATTGAACAATTTCAAGCTTACGATTGCAGAAGTTATTCACCTCTCGGATTTCCCTATTGCCTGAAAACTTTCTCAATGGATTTAATTAATACGTACATAGAGCGAAAACGAATTAATTATCTACATACAAGAATAAACACAGGTAAAGCATAATGAGATACAAACACATAACGCAGAAAATGACATAAGGATATATAATTTCTATGAAATACATGCTTCGTTATCATCATGAAGTAAATCGCACCTGAATTATAGCGATATATTAATCCATTCGTGGGAACAAACGAATAACTTCATACCAATTTCTAAGGTGCAAGTACCTATCGGGAAACAAATTTCAAAATTTTCATTATATTTGGATTGATAAATAAATATATTTTCGAAATTTTGATATTATTCCGATCCTTTTTTAATGAAAAATGTCACCACTATAAAATTTTATGTCATTCGTACTTACAGATAATCAAATTGAAGAGAGGTACATGTTGACATAGAAAAACATAGCCTATAATTTATGGTTTTCATAAGCCGTGTGGCTTATATTTAATGTTCAGTATACAAGTTTTATTACAGGGGATAAATTTTAATATGGAAAATTTAAGAACAAATCAATTGGTAAAAGTGATGTAAACAAATATAATTTGCATCAATTTTCTTGATTCTGGACTTTATATTTTTTACATCTTTCATATGGAAACTCGCGGCCTGTTACCAAAATTTAAATAGAAAAATGAAATTTCATTTACTTCTTTCATGAAAACTATACTTTGTAGATAATTTGATAAACATGTTTAAAACTCAGCCAATGACTCGGAAAAAACTTTATTCATCAGGAGTCATTATCAGACGACGTTATTTGTTAATTATTTAAATAAATTTAGAAGAAGTTAAATATTTTTTTACATTCTCAACCAAGAGACTTTTTTTCACGAAATCAATTTTGAAAAGCACTGCTAATGAAGCCAACATATACAGTAAAATATGAATTGTTTGAAGAAACGATGGTAGTTGATAAAATAACGTAAACAAGGTATACAGCCAAATCATTTAGATTTAATTTCGTTGAAAAAACAAAATCACTCTTACCAATTTTCCTAATTTTTTACTTCACCCTTGATGATTTTTCACATCTTCCCCATTTAAATTCATCCCATGTAACAGTAATTTTAATAGTGAAAATAAAATGTAATTAAATTCTCTTATGAAAACTACATCGCATATAGGTTATGTGTTTTAATTCCAAAGAAACTTATACTCAATTTATTTATCTGCACGTAAGATTAAAATAAAAGTTTACTTTAGTATCAAATTCATTAACATATCAGAAAAAACATAAAATAACCTGTATTAAAATAATAAAAGCCATAATATGTATATGTTTCATAAAATGGGCTAGCATTGAAAACGTAACCATTCTTATGAAACACCTATGTATGAATCTAAAAGTTTTATTAACTTATTTTGAATTTATTTACAAGCAGATGTTTCTCCGTCTAATGAATACGGAAAATGCAGAAAACGGTGTATGAATTCAAGAACAGCTAATTTATAGATAATGTTGCATCCAAATAAATGAAAAAAAAACAGCAATCTCAAATCTTTGATCCTTAAACTACCATTTGAGCTATTACAGTTTTTCGTTTTTTATATTTTTTTCATTGTTCAACATTTAAAAACGGCATTAATTTGTATATACACAGAAAGCGTTGATTTCTCACCTATTATTATCGTTTCTTCACCCACCAATATAATTGTGACTCAGCATTAAATGTATTGTAGAATCAATTTTTTGCTGAACTTTTGGAAAAAGGGGTTTCACTATATTGTAGTTCAGTAATATCATTTATAGTCAATAATCAAACATAAAATCTGTTTATTCGCTTATTATCGTGCGACTTTCAAATTTGAAAATATTCCAACTTTAAAAGCATTACATAAGAAAGAAGGAAGACACAAGTGTTTTATTGGAAAATTTTTGTAGAATTCCATAGGAATGTGAAACCACGGAGAGGCTGTGGTCAATTTTTCTTCTATCTCAGCCATCACTTAAAGTAGGTATTTCATTATTGAACGATCAAAAGGATACTTTGTTGTTACTTATAGCTGTAAAGCCTGAAGGAAGCATAAAGTTTTATGACAGAAGTTATCGTGTATGTACCTTATACGAGCCTAGAAAACAAAGTATGGGTTCTTCTGTAAAAAAGGATTGGCTTCGTTAAAACGAAAGCTTATTATCTTTCTTTCAGGTATTCAATGGATTAAAAGATCTCATTGTAATTTGTAAGCTCATTGTAAGCCTAAAAAATTAAGGTTTTATTGAAAATTATACATAAAAATTATAAATTACAGAGATGCCTGCATGCAAATTCAGAAAAGTTTTGATTCAACCAAATTTGAAATTTAAGATTTAATTAGCATTTTACGCTTTGCTTCAGTATAAAAATCTATCTGTGAAAGTTTTTTTTGAGTAAATATATTCTGCGAATGAAATATGTTTGAACGCAGAAAATAGCTGGACTATTTTTTTACTTCATTATTTTTTGTCATACTTTAAACCGTTGCCAAGGGAACTTCGTATAATTTTCTTATGTCTGAAAACTCAATTCAACTCCTTCATGGTTAAAAAATGCAGCTTTTCAATTTTGGGTCAATATCAGATTCATAATAAGCCCATCTTTCTTCTGTCAAAGCTACAAATATTTTTTCTCTTTACCACAAACTCATTTCATTTAAATTCTTCACACGTCTCTGATAAGGCCTGGCGTGAATGCCACCAATCTTTATCTTTTATCACGCGAAAAAAACGCAAGTTCTGAACTATATGAGACTCAAGAGTGTGGTACTGGAGTGAACAATACGATTATATCCTTCGTAGGTGCACCCTAGTTGTAAACGATGGAAACTCGTTAAGAAGAAAAATGGTCAACGATCAATTTTCACAGTTGATCTAGCGTAATGTCTGGTTGGTTTTTTAACTCTGATGCTGACATTGAGAGAAATGTGAGCCTTGAAATACAACTGAAAGGTTAAAATATTGAAAAAATGCTTACTCTATTATGGATTTCATAAGAGGCTTCCAGGAAGGAAGACGAGATACGATAAGGATAATTGAACTTGAACCTTTCATTTCCTTGGAGAATCTCATAAAAGCCTTTCTACCTAGAATGTATATTTAGCATCTTCATCGAATCACATTTTTTCTACTTGGTGGAAAATAAGTCATTTGTCGTCGAAATAAAATCGTTATATAGTTGTGAAAACAGAAGATTAAGGTTAAATGTTTCATTCAAAAATATTATTAATCTTTCTCTCTGACTCAAAGAAATAACTTGAAATTCAGCAATCCTATTTAAATTGGTTCTAATAGACTTACTAGACTGGTAAAAAACACTGATAAAAAACTTACATTTTCACTTTTAGTGGAAATCTTTCCATGGGCTGAAGAATATGCGTCTGTAGAAAATAAGCGGTTTGTTAAGACTTTAACTTTTAGAAATATTTATTTTTTATTTGCCTATAAATCATTTTTCGGTATTAGGCAACCACACGAGTTGAAAAATCAATGTTTGGTAAGACTTTCCAGACATTTCCAGACTTGTTCTTTTTTTAAATTATTCAATTTAACGGAAATAAAATGTTCAGTTTTGAAAAAGCAATTTTTTTGTCAATTACTAAACAAAGAACTGTTATAAGACATGGAACCTAAAGAATCATTCAAGCCATCGTAATATAAAAATGAAAAAAAAAGAATGAAATGTTGCAATTTTAAATATAAATTCTGCAAACTGCTATCTCAAATCAATGCTGAAATATAAATGAATTTGTATTAAATAATGTTATAACCTATAACTACTTAGCTACTTAGACCTAGGGACTTTTTCAATAAATTACAATTACAAATTACAACTAAAATGATGTTTTTGTGAAATTATTATATGTTTAGGAATGAATAAATCATACATAAGTAGAAAAACTTGTATTTAATACGACATCGTGTTATCAAATAATTTCCTAGTATTTGTAGGGTTCGCAAAGAACCGAACTTCACAGAACGGTATAGCAAGGCTTAATGTCGCTGTTTTTTAAAGGAAAAAATCTTCAAAAACGGAAACTTAACCAAAAGTCAGCTTGCGTAACAGGGATTTCAGCTTCATATGTAAACATTTTGTCTGAGGTAAAATATATATTAATATTTTTAACATTAAACAAATACTATGCTTAGAGTACAGGGGCCGTTCAAAAAATAAATCACACTGCCAGGGGGTAGGGTTAACAGGTTTTGTGATGATTTGTGATGTAGGGGGTGATGTGGTTAACGCAGAATGTGACATAACATATGGAAAATACGAATGTGAATACAAATTCGTTGAAATGCATACAAAAATGAAAATAAGTGATTTTATTCTACAAAGAAAGCATCTCAATACAGACTGCAAACTCTTTCCCTATTCCCCTCTTCACACCTTTTTAACCAGAATTCCTCTCTTCTCCCTTCTTTTCAAGAAACTTTTCCTTCTTCTTGTTCTTTCCTTAAATGCGAAGTGAATTAATAGAACCCAATAAGAAAATTCAACTATTTTGTGTTCAGAATTCATCTCTTTTAGTCAGAAATTATACTAATTCGACTGAAAATTCGACTATTTTGTTAAACATTTGTGTTATATTGAAAAGCAATTCTTTCGAATGTCAACTTAACTATTACATTTTAAGCTGAAGAATGATCCATTTTTCATTGGAAGATAATTATTTTCAATTCCGAAGTCTGCTGTTATTATTTTGATTCAGAATTAATCTTTTGTGTTGAAAATTTGTATTATTTTGACAAAAGTTCATCTTTTTGAGTAGAAAATTTAAGTGCTTTGTAAAAGATTCGTTTTTTTCACTCACAAATTCAACAATGTGGCCCAATTTTTCGTTCTCAGGACTAGAAAATCTCAGAACTAGAAAATATGAACTGTTTCGTTGAATATCTTTTTTTTTTGTATCGGAAAATCATCTTTTTGGATTAAGAATCAAACTGTATTCTCACAAATTCGCATTTTTGGTTTGAAAATTTAACCATTTGTTAAAAAATGACACAGTTTTTGGTTGAAATTTAATTACATTGTTTGAAAAATATTTCGTAAATAAATGCAACTGTTTGGTCTAAAACAAATTTTTTTGTTCGTTGAAAATTTGAACATTTGTTTGGAAGTTCGTCTTTTTATTTGGAAGTTGAACTTTTTCCAAAAAAAAATTGTCTTTTCATCTGTGAAATTGATTTTTTCTTATTGAAAATTTAAATAGTTTCTTGAAAATGAAATATATTCCAACTTGAAATCTTAAGCGTTTATGTAAAATTCAATGTGTTACCTATGCGTTATTTGATTTAAAAGGATTTATTTCCCTATTGTCTTGGAAAATCACCCTATTTTAATTAAAGAAAAGGGGTTGGCTTAAAGATTGGGGGGGGGGATTCGCATTTGTGACATTACCCTGAAGGGTTCAACTTTTGTGTGATCATCTTTCACAAAGAATCTAATACAATAATTTGTGTGTGTTCATCGAAAATACGTATAGAATAGATTTAAGTATAAATTTGGAAACGCTTTGTTCTTCATCGTAATATCGAAGTTACAAGCTGGTCTATTAGCATTTCGCAACTGCTTTCAATTCAGTGCAGTGAATCAATGTAATGCAAATTCGAGGTGAACTGGCCAAAATGATTATAGAAATTAGGTAGCTTTGCTTAATACCTACATGTATAAAAATCTTGATAAAATCTTCAGAAAAGAAAATGCAGTATATTGTTTTAAAAAACATACATTTTTTGAAACAAAGAAGAATATTCACACATTTTTTCTAAAATACTATTTTAATATTCACAAATTTGACATCTACATAAATGTTTGACGAAAAATACAGTGCATTCCATTCATGTAATATTAACGACTATCAGAAGTTTCAAAACATTATTGAAAATCTAAGCTTCAGCATAGGGTTACCAGATGGTCCGAGTGAAAAGAGCGGACACTCCACAAACTCCCCCCCCCCCCCCTATAAAAAATGAAGAGAAAAAAAATATATGTTTAGAACGTTTGAAATAATAAAAAATGAAGATAAAAAAATGAAGAAAAAAAAAATTCGAAAGAGCGTAACTTATTTGGCGATTCTTGAACCATATAATTCTCTACTTGGAGTTTGGATGGAATTCAAAACAAAATAAAAAATATATTCGTACATTTTCATTTCATTCATATAGGCTAACTAAATACTGGAAAGATGAAAATATGTATAACATTATAGTTCATCTGTCCGATCAAGAAAAAATCGAACATTTCACATAAAAAGCGGACAAGCGAACACGGGACAGAAAAAGCGGACATGTCCGCTGAAAAGCGGACTTCTAGTAACCCTACTTCAGCATGATGAATATTTGACCACTTTTTTCGAGGGATTACCTAAGAATAGTCTTCTTGAATTTTTGAAAACGTGAATATCTAGACAACTAAGTAAATATTCCTTGTACAGCACAAAAATATCCTTGGGATATCCAAAGGATGTGCCGGTTGCATGCTTTGGAAATCCAAGTGATATCTGAAGGAAGTTCAAGACATCATGAGGATATCCTCGGGAGATAGAAATTTTCCTCCCCTTTGATGTCCTGAATTGCCCTGCAAAGGATATTTTGTGAATATTCAGAAATACAACTGAATATTTAGACATCCCAAATACATCTCATGAATATCAGAAAATCTGTTCCAGGTATATCTCATTTCCGGAAACTCTGAACTATTATTAACATACTAAAGATAATTTTGAAGTTATAACGAGATTTACTCCTTGCTGTTGCTTATCCTAGCCATTCATTGATCAGTTTTACAATTTCGCTTTCCCAAGAGTACAGCTTTTGTTTCTCCGTAATGTTCATATTGATGGGAAATGTAATAATTTTAATACTAGAATGTATTGATAGGAACACAAAATCTTAAGTTCATTTTTTGAGGACTAGTTATTTTAAAAATATTTGTTATATACGTTAAAATCGATCGCGTACTACTTACTCAGAATTCAGTTGTAAATCTATAACTGTGCAAAAATAAATTTTCCTTTTTTTTATGAATCTTCCCCCTACTTCAGCCAGGAGCTTGAACCACAAAAATTTAAATATATTATAGTATTATAGATGATACATTATTTTCCTTTTACGGACAATCGTAACTGATTAATGATGTTTGAAAATTCTAATTTTTAAAAATATGTCCTAAGCTTCTTATTTCAGAATTCTGAGAAAATGTGATAAGGCTTTGAAATATTCACTTAAAAGGCTTTGTCGTAAACGAAGATAAGAAAACAATTTATGAACATTGTTATGAAAATACAATAAGTAAAGTTTTTAACTATTATTTTGCGACGTTTCAGACCTTAGAGATAACTTTGACGATGGGGGAGTTTAGAACGATCAGAAAACAAATTTGCGAATAATTTTTTAGATTTTTTTACTAATGAACGATTTTTACGTTCAGATATTAAAATGAAAAGTCTTAAATCATTTGTAAAAAAAAATACAATTTATTTGATGTACCGAAACACTTCTAATACTGGCCATTTTTTTGTTACAAACAATTTTTTAGAAATTGGAATGCTGCTTCAGTATTCGAATGAGTGAACTAAAAAATTAAATTCAAAACCATTTCAACGTTTTAGAATATGTCAAGAAATTTCGAGTTAATTTTAGTAGAATCTGTAAAATTCACATATTAAAAATCTTCTGCTTTAATGAGTATTATTTATTGTCAGAATTTGTCGTTACGCTTGTGAATCATAAGGTGAGTTAAGGATGCTGATAAGTGAAATGAAATAATTTCAATAAACAATTAATAATTTGAACAAAGTCTCTACACTCTTTTGTTTTATTTTGTATTTATACAAAGATCGGAATGATCAAAATATCAAATTAATTACTTTTGTATCAATGATAAATTTTGTATTGATAAAACCTAACAATCAAGCATAATTAAATTATAAATAGTTGATGTCCTGAACATTTTATTATTTAATGATTATCGGAAAATTGTAGATATTAAGTTTCTTGATCACGAAAGTCGGAGTTCTTAGAGGCTGAATCCCAAACTCAAGAGCAAATTTGCGCAGTTGTATTTTTACATTCTCATTCATGAGAGTGTAATGTAATCGTTCAAATTTTCCATCTCTCGTTTTTAACGTATCTTTCCGTTTTGGCACTCATAGAGTCTGAAAATCATAAAATTTTCTCGGTGTCTGTATATATGAATGTCTTTCGGTCTGTATGTATTTTTTATATATGTATGTATGTATGTATGTATGTATGTCCAATCAAGTCAGCCTCTGATGAACTTGTTGAGGATCCTAAAAGGAAGGTTAAGTTCACTAACGAGATATTTCCAACAAAAGTAAAAAATTTTAGAGGATTTTCAAAATTCGAAATTTTTTTCAGGTGACAGAAATTTTTGTTCAAGTTTATTTCAGATAAGAGAAAGTCTTGAAAATTATCCCTACGAAATTTTCAATTTCGATAAACATTCAAAATTTTTCAAAGAGTTTCTGAAATTTTCGTGAAACTTTCTTGTACATGATAAGAAAACTTATCTATATTACTACATTATTGTGAACATTTCTTAGAATAAACTTCTCTTTTGTACTTTTTGTATTACTTATTTCAACGATGTGAATGAGAATGTAATCGACAAGGCCGTAGGTGTTTTGAGAACCCTCTTTATAGTCGAATTGAAAAAAAACATGTTTAGTTTCACTTTATGATTGTAGTTCATGAGGGGTTTGAATCACAGTTTTTGATTTGCGCGCTCAAATTGAGCGCATTTTCAGGACAGCTGAGAATAAAAAATAGTGCAAAGTGAGGAGAAAATATTAAAGTCGTCATCAAAAATAAAATTTGTACGTTATTCTGCAATATCTGAATAAGTACTACCAGATCAAGGTACAAAAATAAATATAATATACATTAGATATAATAGTGTTGAACTTAATGTAGAAAAGTTCACATTTTGGACAAAATGGAGCGCGAAGCACGAGATACGTGATAAGAGTGTGTTCATTACAGCCGAAGAGAGTTCACAATTATCAAATCATAGTTGCTGACGCTTTGACCTTTAATTTTAAATGGTCTGTGCCCAAATGTGTAAGAAATACAAAGACCGAGCGCTTAGCGCGAGGTAAATACATTATCGAGCGCTAAGCGCGAGAACCAACAGTCGCGCGCTCTAGGCGCGCTCAAACTTGCTTTTTAGGAAGTTTTGCATACAAATAATTTAAATGATATATTCTTTTTGTTTAATATATCGAGTAGATGCTTTTTATCCAAGAACGGGACTTCTCTTTTTGAAAACACCCATACGTTAGAGAGAATAAGGTAAAAAGTAATCATCAGGATGGCAGTATTGTCGATTTGTCCTTATTTTATTATTCTGTACATTTGATATTCCGGATTTTATAACTTCGTGTAAAATTTGCCTGGCCGCTTCAAGCCGTTTAAGTTAACCCCAGATGGCTTGAGAATCATTTCATGAAAATTCAATTTTCGCAACATATCACTTTTCAGAAAATTTCATACCGCTTCTTTGTGGCTAGAAAGTTGTATCTTTTACAGTTTATGTAAAAAATAAAAAAAAAAAACTGGAATTTTCAGAAATCAAAATTTAGTCAATATTTCCACTTAAATTTGCTTCGAAAGACAAAGTTCTCGATACTTTCAGATAAGAATTTAAGACATATCCTTCAAACTGTTCTTAAGATGATGTGCTGTTTAGAATTAATATTTTTTGACAAAGAAAAAAATTATAAATTCTTTTGTCAAGCAGTATCAAGATAATTTTAGACAATTTTCAATCGCTTCGTTTATTGAAAGAATTTTGAGTTAGCCCAAACTTCCAGCGAAAGGAATGTTTATTAGAATATAATGAAGTTTTTGGAAAAGTATTACTTTAAGTGAATTGATCGTTAACAAAATAGAAGCATGCAAATATGATTGAACGATCGCGTAAAAGGTGATAACTTCGGAGCCTCAAAAAAAAAAAAAAAAAAAAAAACAATTCTTCAATGATAATCAGTAGTTTATTTTTCCTTCAAAAATCCTTTCAAATTCTTTTCATCTGGTTTTTCATGAGAACTAAACTTATTAACAATTATACCACTAGTTAGTTGAAAACTGTTTCTTCCCCAAACTTTGTTAGACTTCGCAGTGTGACTACTTTACTTGATTTCAGAAATTAAGTTAAAAATTGAGCAACGTACTTGACTCTATACTGAAAACATCCCTAATGTTTTGAATGCATAAATCAATAAAAAAATCCTGTTCCTTTTATTTGAAGTGGTATGACATATGTTTGAAATTCTCAATTTTTCAAATCAAATTAAAAAAAGAATTACATACAGAATATGCTTCAAGTATTACTTATGCACATTTTAAGAAAATAAAAATTATTTTGAAAATCTGCCCGCCGCGCGGGCACATTCTTATCGTGCGCTACGCGCTCAGCTCGCAAGTTTGGGTGCGCAACTGTTGGTTTTTGCGCTTCGCGATCGATAACGTATTTACCTCGTGCTGCGTGCTCGGTCTCTGTACTTGCCCTATATTTGTGCACAGGCCTTTCAAAGTTCAAAGTGAAAGCATTGACTACTATAATTTGGTGATGGCAAATTCTCTTTTTTATAGCTCTTGCGGCTTTAACGAACACATTCCCATCACGTGACTCGTGCTTTGCACTCGATTTTGTCCACAATGCGAAATTTGCTACATTAGGTTGAACACTATAATATCAAATGTATATTATATTCATTTCCGCACCTCAGCCTGGATTTGCTAATCCAGATATTGCCAAATAAAGTAACAATTTTATTAATCATGATAACTTCAATATTTGTTTCTTATTTTGTACTAAATTTTATCATCAACTATCCTGAAAAATGTATCATTCCAATAAATTTATCTTATCAAAATTCATAATATGCATTGGTATTGAAACACGCGTACATATTTGCATTGTCTTGTTTCTATAATTAGAAAAAGTGCGCATCCTATAAAAAAAACGATTTTGTTATTAAACATTTTATTGCAACTTGTGTCGTTTTTCCATATATTTAATTTGTTAATTTTCAATGTTGTTTTTCACGATTTGAAAAAATTATTTATGGCAAATTTTTATAGTTCTTTTTCGTGTAAGTAACTTTTGTCTATACATTTTTTTCATAGCTTGTGTCGTTTGTAAAAAAATGTAATTCTTTCATTTTTTTAAAATTTCATTTACTAAGATTGAAACAAAAACTACGCAATTTATCAAAAATTTATCCTGACTTCTTCTTTATATCGTGCGTTTTTTAGCTGAAAATGTTAATTTTAATTTGTTTTTTGGAACTTTGAAAAAGCTATAACTTTGGTATTTTTTTCTCAGAAAACGTTATGAGGATGAATTGTTCATCTTTTTGAGTACTATCAATAGCCGTACATAGGATCTTCAAATCTTGAAAAAAGTGGTCTCAATCATTTTGAAACCGTGCTCACTTTTCGAATTTTTATCCAAAATGGCTGGCTAACGAATTTGACCTTTAATTTGAGAGACTAAAAGAGTATACCAATGACCAATCCAATCTGTTAATTTTTCGGAAGTGATCGTGCTAACAACTAAAAATCTACAGACAAACAGACATACAGACACATTCGTAAAAACCTGTTTTTAGGTTTCAGGGGGTCTCAAAACGTGGACATTTGACAAAAACGGTAAGTGGTCAAGTTTCACATAAACCTTATACCTTCTCATTATAGGATAAGAATGTAAAAATAATTTAAAAAATCACTCATGTCTTACATTCTCATCATAATGAGAAGGAATTGATTTTATGTGAAAAATGACTTTTTACTTTTTGAACGCCCTACAAGAATGTCATCACAACTTTTTGAATTTCCTTAAAAAAATCGAAAATTCAAATTTTGATCGCACAAAAAATAATTAATTATTACATTCTCATGATAATGAGAAGGTATTGATTTTATGTGTAAAATGACTTTCGTGGATTCCATATAATGTCGACGTTTTGAGGCACCCTGAAAAAAAATAGTTTTCACGTCGGTGTCTGCCTGTCTGTCTTTGTCGAAAAGGAAATCTCTTTATTTATCTAAAACAAATTTGTTTATGTACACTTTGTAAAATAAATGCAACAAAAAAAATGATGGTGAAATAAAGAACAAATAATAAAATACATTTGCTTTATTTTGTTCTGTCCAATGCAGCAGTTGCGAACAGAGGCACACTATTTATAAAAAATCACGTTTTTCAAATATTGTAAAAAAAAACACGAATTGGATATTACAGTTTTTGAATTCTTAAGATTTGTTTGTCTAAATTATATCTACAAATTTGCTTTCATCCATTTTTTTATAGCACAAAAAATGAGTAGTTATTACATTATCATTATAATGAGAAGGTATTGATTTTATGTGATCAACGACTTTCGTGGATTCCATCAAATGTCAATGTTTTGAGGCCCCTAAGTCAAAAAAATAGTATTACGGCTGTGTCCATTTAAACTATGCTACAGCAAAAATTGGTGAAAAGGAAATCTCTTGATTCATCTATAAAAAATGTGTTCATGTACACTCTGTACAATAAATACAAAAAAAATTATTGTTAAATAAAGAACAAATAATAAAATACATTTGCTTTATTTTGTTCTGTCCAATTCAATAGTTGCGAAGAGAGGCACAATATTTACAAAAAATCACGTTCTTTAAATATTTGAAAGAAACACGAAGAGAAAATTACAGTTCTCAATTCATAATATTTGAAAAGGTGAGTACTACAGTTTTGTTTTAAAATCGGTCTTAAGCTGATGGCATAATTTGTTCGTCCAAATTATATCTACAAATTTGCTTCAATCCATTGTGTTATGGCACGTGTAGTTTTTTAATTAATCGTAAGAAATAACATTTCAAATAAAGAAGTTGAATTTGTGTAAAAACGACTAGAGATTGATGGCAAATAAGAAACGAATAATAAAATAATCATGAAAAATAAAAGTTGTACTTAATTTTGCTAGATCTGAATGAGCAGTTTAGAACCGAGATTTCATATATTAAAGTTTAACATCATATAGAAAAATTCGCGTAATTTCATTCGAGTACGAAGCACGAGATACGTGATAAGAATGTGTTCGTTAAAGCCGAAAGATCTTTAACAAAAAAGAATTCTCAATCACCAAATTACTACTGTCGAAGATTTCACATTTAATTGTCAAAGATTTTGCGTAAATGTGGAAAAGTACAAAGACCGAGCGCGTAGTGCGAGGTAAATATATTATCGAGCTGGCAGATTTTTATTGATAGTATTTATTGACTTCAAATCGGCCGCGGTTTTCGGCACATGCGCAGTTAAAAAAGTAGTTCTGAGAAGGTGCAGCGATAAAAGGCCGGGCAGGCAATGAGCGTCGCTTGATAAAAAGCTACTGCAGAATCGCGGTATATTTGTGGGCCTATACAATAATTGCACATGTAACACTTTTGTCTCCGGAATGATTTTGGTATTTTTATAGATATTTGGGTGCTGACTTCGAATACATATGGCAACAAAAATGCTCTATAATGTCAAATTTGTCAGAAAATCGGGTTTAAAGGGTCGAAAAAATGCGTTGATCAAATATAGCAAACATGACAAAAAAGCGGGTTTTTGAATTTTTTAAATTTATATTCCTTTTTTTAAATATAATTCAATCAATTCATAGCAATTTTGATTATTCATTAAATAAAGTCCTTTGGTACAAATATTTAAAAAATTTCAGCCCTAGAATAATTTTGGTCGGGTACGTTGCAGAAGGACGTTAAAATAAAGGGAAGTGTACTGTATTAAGAACTTTGTCTTTCTAAGCGAGTTTGATGAAAATATCCAGTACATTTTCTTTTCTGAAAAATCTAGTTACTTTATTTTTGCAGGAATGGTAAAAGATACTTTTTTTTATCACAAGAAAAAAGTTATGCCACGATATTTTCTACAAAATTATATGTTATATAGTTGAATTTATAAAAAATAATTTTGAAGCCATCAGGGGCCAAATCAAACACCCTGAAGCGTCCAGGCAAATTTCATGCGGGGTTATGAATTCCGAAGCGTCATTTTTTAGATATCTAAAAGATACCCGTATCATATCCGGTGATGTCCTCTGGAAATGCAAAGGATATCAAATATGTATAGGATATCAAATCCTATAGGTATATCGGTTTGGATATGCATTGGATCTCCTCAGGACATCTAGGATATTCCTAAACGTTAATTAGACGTAAACTGAATATTCACAGGATATTTTGCGCTCGAGAGGATCAAATTTTATAAACGTCGATGAACAAAGAAAAATAGTAATTATTTTGTATTTAAGAAATATTATAAATCTCTATATAGGGGTCCAGTGAAAACTAGTAAAATTCACGAAACGGCCCGTCACTGGAGTTTAAAATAGCTTATCTAGATTCAAACTGCATGTCGCATCGCGTAGCGTCGCTTCGTTTTAGCGTATGCATCATCGCTTCGTTTGCGGAAGCGTCGAATCGAGCACGATCGGTGACATTTCGGGCGTCAAAATAATTAATGTACCCCAGCAATTAAAGTGGCAGGATTCAAATGAAGCTAGGTGGTCCATACATACGACTCTTCATTTTAAGTGTGCATGTATTTTCAACCGCATATATTCTTACCGCTCAAATTGGAAAGTGGATTAATCGATCAATTGGCGGAAATGATTAATTGCTCAATTTTAACGAATGTATGGAAATTTATTGTAAACAACGCGCAGACCCGATCAGTCATTTATTGTTGCCAACGGTGCGAACTTTATGTATATTAATGGTTCAATTCTCCGAAATATGTTATTTCTGCATAAACATCGAAAAGTTTTATTTAAATCTGATTAATTCGTGATTTTTAATGTGAAAAGAATATCGTTCGCGTTTCTCGAGGTTTCGCGCAATGAAAACTCTGCGCTTATAGATTCTCACGATATTAAGCGAAAACTCGATACGCTGAATGTGGAAGAAAAATAATGCACATACGGACGAATTTAATATGATTTAGCCATTGTGTTAGTTTTGCCTTAGTCTGTTATTCGGCTTTCTTTTCATCACACAAACAGCACATCGTCAGTTTTCTTATATATATGTACTAGTATGTACTTTATGGCGTGGAAAATCTGTTTGGTCTATATTACTGTATTTTTACAATAATTTGTGTCTAAATTATTCTTCCACTCAAAGTAGAATATTTTTTCCATTGACGCCGGAAAATGTCTTACCTGAATCCTGAAAATATGGAATTAAATAATTTAGTTTCAAAGAGTGCAAATTTAACATTATTAAATTTCGAGTGTTCGAAATTCAACATTAATCACTGCCTCTTTTAGTTACGGCGTTATAAGAATTTTCATTCAAAAATCACTAATTGTCAGTAAAATTTCAATAAATGAAATTAGTCACCATTTTTTAGTTCCTATATGTAAGCTCAAGTCACATATACATATTAGCACTGAAATATAAGTTTTTTCAAAAGGGTGTAAGACGAAACGTATCTTACCGATTTGAATTAAAAACGCGGATCATCAAATAATGTTTAATGTTTACGTTAAAAGTGTGGTATTCTTCAGGCTATACTAAGATAAACGGATTATACGAACTGGATAATAGAATTAAAAAATAATACACCGTATAGGATAGTATATTAGCGCATATAATGTATAATATTTTTCTAATATATGAAGATGTTACCAAATATAATCTTTCGATGTTGAATTCTTATAACCTTCAGGCATGAAAATGTAAAATCTCAGATTTTAAAATATCCAGGCGTCTGTGTAGTCTCAGATGGTACATCTTGGCGCGTGTCATCTGCATTTTTTGCATTAAAACAAGTAACAATTAAGTTATAAAATGATTATTAGTGCTAAGTCACACGTGCCTTAGATTTAGAAAGTGGGTAGGTTTATATTTCTTTGCATTAAACATCACTGCCACTTGTACGAGTCCAGAAACTTAGCCTCCTTACTTTCGATTTTGTAGTTTTATGATAGCCACTTCCATGCTTATTGTGTATTTAAAAAATTGAAATTTGTTTCCAGTTCTACTTTTGAACTCGTCTATAAACATTTTGTATAGGTTTATAAATACGTTTGCAAAAATCATTATATATATATTTGAGGTTATCTAACGGACCAGGATTCTAATATGGATATTAGATTTTAAGATCTTGGATTATAGATTTTATTACCTCAGATTTTAAAGTTTAATAATTCAAGATATTATCCGGTAATATACAGTGTCCCAGACTTAAGTGTCCGGACTTATCCAGCCGTATAAAAATAAAAAAAATAAATAGAAAATTCCTTTTCCAAAAATCAGTTGAAGTTTTAGTAAAAACTAAATATAAAGTTAAACGTTAAAAGTAAAAATAAAAAAAAGTTAAATATAAAGTATATGAAGTTTAAATATTTTGTAACTTAAAAAAGTTACAAAATATTTAAACTGGACCAATTAGGAATTTTAGATTTATTTTGTTAATTTTTATACGGCTATATAAATCCGAACACTTGAGTCTGGGACACCCTGTATATATTTCTTAATATCTATAGATTGTAGTCCGAATAATCTGTATCGCTCTCCCATAGTTAATAGTCCAAGATTATATCCGGTAACATATTTTTTATTATCGAGTATAATCCACTTTTCTCAGTGTATTATAGGTAGTTAGCCTTTTCTTTCTGTTTCTTACAGAATTTCTTGTTCTGCTTTGAAATTCGTTGATTTTTTTTTCAAGAGTCCAGAATTAGCAAAATGAGGGCTGTTTTTATGTAAAGATTCAAAGCAAATTTTCTCAAAAACGCCAACATTTTTTTTCTCTAGATGTTTTTCTAGATTCTTCCGAATGTGAAAAGTATATTAGATAATGATCTGCCTTTTTTCCGCGTGCTGAAGAGAGGTGAATTATTATTATTTCCTTTACGATTTATTTTTTTCGCGATACAATCTTGTGGTGTCACGAAGAATCGAAAAACACGTAATATAACAGTTTAGACGTAATTTTAGTGAAATCATTATGAAGTAAGATAGAAAAAAAGAAAAGTATCGATTTTTGAAAAAACACCGATTTTAAAGAAAAATGTTTCATTTCAAAGTTTCTGATACTGTTGGATGACGTTCTTATTTGCTTTTTATGAAACCATAAAACTGCATTGGTGGAAAAAAATAAATTTCTAAGGATTCGGTACGAATTAAAAAAAAAAAATCTCTGAAACTACACGATAGAGAAAACGGTGTCAAGACACAATTTTTAGCGAAAAATGTTGTTTCTTGGTCTCTTTTCGCATATTGTGTCATTTTGTCAGAAAACTTGGATTTTTGTTTTTCAGGTAAAAACATATCTTCTCCCTTCATGCTGCAGATTTTTTGAAAAATTGTCTACACAGACACTCCCCTAAAGTTTCATTAGGAATAAAAATTCCTTCTGTCTCAGCATCTTAGATATTGTGAAAAATCACTAAAAACGATACACTCCTTCATATTTGAAGACCCTGAAAATAGTCTTATCATTTCTAAGCGACCTTGGAATATATAAAAATCTTAAAGAGTCGAATTTTTGGCTATATTCTCAGAGTTATATCAATTTCTTTGACGACTTGATTACTAAATGTATGATATTCGTTATCAAAAATTTATTTTCAATATACTACTAGAATTATATGTGAAGAAGGTTGACTCTTGATTACAAGAAAATATCAAAAAGTCAGATTTTTTTTTATTCCACAATGGAATGAATTTTCAGTGTCCAAATTGAGTATAAATATTTTTCAGTATAGTTAAATTTGTATCTGTATACAATACAAAATTTTTCAGTCAATTCAGACCAGGAAAATGATATTTATTTATCGTAAAATAAACACCGAATTTTCTGTTTTAAATATTTTCTTGTTATTCAAAATTCATGAAAATTATTTTAATGGTAACCCAATTCATATATTATTCTCGAAGTATACTAAAAATATATTTCTGATAACATATCAAATATTCGAAAAATCAATATAACTAAAAAAATGGCGGAAAAGTCCATTTTTATTGGTTTTTAAACATTTCGAAAGCGTTTGGACAGGATAATGAATATTTTAATTGCATTATTGCTATACGTGTATAAATTCAATCAATCTGAAATACTTTTTTTTGTAACGTAGATCTAATACAAAATTATTGGTCTGCAAATAAGAAGAAGTGTGCCGCCTTTAGTGCTTTTTGACCAGGGGAAACCTCCCTAAACTGGATAGCTCCATACAATGGATATTTGTGAATAAAAGCAAAATAACTAAAGAAAATTTAATATGCAGATTTTGTATGCATTATGTTGACGAAAATGCATCTCAAAACGAAATTTCAGACCTAAATCAATATAGCGATAAAAATAAACAAAAAATATTGTTTTTAACATTATACTTTCGCTATTATTATCTCAAATATAGATTGCGTCACTTTTCTGACCCGCCAACTGTGAACGGAATTTCAAACACCAAAATTAATACCCAAAACTTTTCATTGGCTTATGACTCTAATTTTATTGAAATCATATCACAAAGCTGAATATATCAGCTTGATTTGTGCCACAAGAACTCTTTGAGTAATGTCATACTTTTTGTTCATGAATAAATTTTTGCTATCTACTGTAGGGAAGTTTCCCTTATATCTACGATGTGTAAGCAGAAAAACTTTAGGGGATGGTTCTTGACTCCCAAAATAAACTTCTCGTTACCATTAGAACTACGAATGAAGAACATTTTTTGATGTGAACTAGTGTGCATTTTTGAAACTGGCAAGTCGGAAAATTTACGACTGAAACCATTGAAAATGAAAATCCATATTAAATCTCCCTGCATTTGATATTCCTGAAATTTCTCATATACAGTTTATCTTCTTTTTTCTAGAGGTTCAATTAATCAAATGAATTCTTATTACGGACACTTCGTGATTTTTCGCCGATAAGGAAATTATCTTTTGTCTGTGGACAAGATTCGTGCGTTACGGCTGTCGGAATCGCCACTTGAAAATCAAGTAAACGCGCCTTAAAGTGGATAGGTCATACGCTAACGTTCATCCTCTCTACTGTAGTATTCCAATTTTTGAATTCCAAAGTGTGCAATTTAGATCTCAAAGCGAGATAATAACATTTTCAAACCATCCGGGATGGTTAATAAACACCCATTGTTGAAATACTGACTGCAAACACGTGAATATAAATATTCCAGAGTTGACTTTCAAAATTAATTTTTGAAAAATAGTGGACATAACGAGGTTGTTCTGATCAAAATAGCTTACAGATAACATTAAAGATTGGAAATTATACGTTTCACATTTGGTAAAAATATTGCCCTCAATTCTTCATTTTGAATTAAAAAAATACATTCAAACAGTTAAGTCAGCTAGTTCTCGGAAGAACACGAGTATTTCTTCAGAATGTCAGCCATTTGAAATGTTCAAAAGCTGAAAAATAATGGACATGTGCTTGCTTATATTTACCTACTGACGGTGATTAATCAAGCACGTTATTCAATTTCAATTAAATAGCGAAGTGTATATCATAGATGATGGTGGGAAATTGCATGAAAACTCTGTCAACAGACTAATCTTACTGCCTTATGCAAATAGAAATCGTCTACTTGATATGCTAATAAAATCACGTGAGTACCGTAAACTTTAGCAAAGGAAATCACAACTAATCCTCATTTGGTGAATCTGCAAAGTCAATTAAACGAGAACATATGGAACAATCCAGGAAGATAATTTGGACAGAGCAAGGACTATTGTCTGTTAGTGCCATTTCGTTGAAAACGAGCTTATACTTTGTTAGAAATGGTGGTTTGCTAAATCAGTCTGAAGCTTAGAGGAGGCATATGGTCACTTTGAACTTTAAGTAGTTGTATGTGCGCACGCGAACGAGAACAGTATAGACATAATGTTAAAATTGAACGGTCAAATTAGTGGACTCTCTATTCTAAAGTCGTCGTAATTAATTGGAAAGGTTTCTCCTTTCACTGATTATTTCTGAACCAGTGTTTATTTTGGGTAAACTATTTGGATGTATCGAGTTTCGTCAATTTGCGAGAAAATCAATTTTGTTGCGAACTCGAATTAGAAGGAGACAAGTGTAGTTATTATAAATGGACTCGACAGGAGCATCAGGTTTCATTTATTTCCGAGAATATGATTTCTGGAGGTGAACACAGCTACTAAATTAAATGACCAGCATGAATATTAACGAAATCTGAGTGGTTTGTATTTGAGCGAGTGAAACAGCATTTAAAATCAAGAATTAGTCGGGTTTTATTATTAAGAACTATGTATGTTCACAGGTTTATTTCATTGAACTAGAAATTTAGACAATGATTATAAATATTTGTACTCTCTGAATATTTTATCCCAATGGGCTTTTAAAATAAATCAGTTTCATCTATAACGCTTGGAATACGGTGCGCGATCTCTGGAACTGGGCATAAGGAATTTCAATTAGAAATTCCTATCTAAACCTGAATTAATGCTAAGTCGTTCACTGAAAATTTCAGTTCGTTTTTTCTCTGTAAAGCGATGGGGTCTGCAAAATCGTTAATGAAAACCACCGAAATTTCCAACTCCAAAGTTTCAAATTCACTCGGCACTATTAATCAGCCAAGAGTAACTTTCGTTAATTCAGGAATGGAAAGTTAGATTATTAAAATTTTAGGAAAACCATAAAAAGAAATTTTTAACTCATTTCTACATATACGTTTATCATGCAAGATTATAAAGACCTGAGAAAGTAGAAATTATCTTTGCAGACAGCAATTTTTTGTACGAAATAATCTCTAAATGGAAATAATAAGCAATGATTGTTTGAAGGTATAATTTCCTGTAGAAATATAATACGTCACTTAATTCCATTCAGAAGAATAACCACTTGTAGACTTGAATAGTCGAGGGAAGTTGTGGAACCCTATCACAATCTAGGAAAATCCCTAGGGATCTATATATGTTCTCATGAGAACAATGGGCAGTACTTGCTGTAGATGTATATAATCTTATATAATATATACGGAACATTTGTGTTTCCCTATACAGTTCTACAGGAAGAATAAACTATTAATTCGTGAATTTGAATTAATTTAGATTTGAATTTAAAGTTCCACAGGGATCATTCCTTGGAACACTTTATATTTCACTTGGGCTGGTTTAGAGTCCCCTACAGGAAGCAAATTAAGACGTGTAGTGTTGCCAGAGCTTAAGGTCTCCTTAGGAAGGAGTTTGTCGATCACAAGAAGTTATAAATAACTTTTAAATCTTTTTTGTATTAAACATATATATATATATATATATATATAATTTCGATCTCGAATAACATCCACACAATATATTACATTTTCACGATTTGATCTTTATAAATTTCTCAGAAACCCTTTGTGTAAGTTTCTCGACATTAAGAAAAGGTAATCCATAGCAATCTTTTACAGATGGAAAACATATAAAGGATATCCATTATTCATAGACTTCTCTACACATATGAATAATTATATGTCTCGCTCATAACTTCCTTTTCTACTGTACGCAACCAGAAAGTATGGATTTTTATCATCTTAATCTGTAACACGATGATAACACCAGGAACGTGCACATCTAAAAGTTGTTTATATTGATTGGAAAGTTCTTCTCAGTTTCCTTCCATCGCATTCATACTTCATGAAATCGAAATCCTGTTTTATTAGAAGGAAGTGATGACATGGATATTTTATAGATCTCTTTTTATATTGATGGCATCTACTCTTTATCCTCCTCATCTGAAACTTCTGAATATTGTTTCAAGAGTCATTTCAAGTATCCTATCGCAATCTTAGTACCCTTCATGAAATCGGAAGTGTCTGCCAAAGGCAAAGCGCAAAAGATCGTAAATGATATCTTATCGGTAATATTATATGTTCGTAGGCCATGGACTCGGTAAAGTTTACCCCTCGAAGTGAGAAGGGGTTTTGAACGTCAAGCTCATCCAAACGTGCCTCTTGCGCCGGAAACCTCGACCACCCTCGTCATCCTCAGCTCCGAGTTCCCATACCGAAAGAATCGCGAATCTCGTAAGGGTCGATACACCCTCACCTCCTCCCGCATCATCAAGACAGTTGGTGCGCGCGCGCACACACGAAAGCGTATCACATACACCCCACTAACACATTTTCAATGGCTACCACATATTCAACGCACATGCACACGCAAGCGCTCTATCCTATGACGTCACAAGGGCGGGGTCCATGCTAACGGCTTTTGCCTTGCAAGTACGAGGGAGCAACACGTGGGAAAGACCTAACTTAGCGAAAAACTAGTTCACCGCACAGTCAAAGTAGCGCGTCCAAAAAAATGACCGCCTCACACGCTACGATATCTCAACGAGAACTCCACATCGTTCGATTCTCTTTGAAAATCACTCATGGAACACGACTTATATTCCGAGAACAGAACTGTCGTATGTAGGAAACTCAAGATAAGGGAAGAAATAATTGGCCTTCCGCCCAATAGATTAACTTTTTCCGCTGGAAGGTTAGAGGTGAATATAGAGTATTATTTTAATCAGCGAATGATTAACTTCACTTTTTACTTGGTGAAGAACAAATCAGGATTTTCTCGTCTCCCTTTCACCAGCTGATCGCTGAAATAATTGGTGGAAGGGGACTTACGGAAATTTGATCTATGGCACTGAAGCTCCTCCAGTAGTTTTCCTCTTCAACTACTCTCTGTGGCAAAAGTTTTTTGTTGAATAGATTCAATTTTTTCATAGAGTTCAATTAAGTTTGAAAATTGTTCTTCCAATCGTCAACCAAGAGTACACGTTTGTTAAGATATTTGTAAATTCTGAGTCTACTATTTAAAAAAATTATCCATATTCTGAAATTTGGAAAATTTTCAAAATTCGTTCTTTGATGTCTCTTGTCATCATTCAACTACAAGAGAGGTGGACATTTATGAATTACATCCTTTTTAAACAAATAATGTTGAGTCCTGTAAACCCAATTTTTTTTAACATAGGGTGGTATTTAGTTGCTATAATTTGATAGAATGTAAATAGTTATAGAATATAGTAACATAATACATAATGAATACCAAATTTGTTAATTTTGACAAGATCAATCGTTTGATATATTTAGAAACATTCTATGACCAAATGAAGTTATGGTATGTACAGATTTATACATTTTCCGAACGATTGTAAGAGCAAAACTTCCGTATTCTCGGGATTATAACAATATTGAGAGTACAGGCAAATTTATGATGGACAGGTTTTGATATAAGAGAAAAAAATTGCAATTTTTAAAATACACCAATCTTTTAAGCTTTCAATTTTTTTTAATGAAATTAATTTATTAAACTTTATAAAAACCTTCTATGATCTACGAACAATAAAAAACGAAAAATAAAAAATAATAAGCAATAATAAATAAAATAAACAATAAATAATAAGAAAAGCGTAGGCGAAATCGCTTTTTCATCCCTTCAAACTCTTTTTACAATCAAAAATACTCTCTTCTACCCCCTCAGACTTCTTTGCAATTGAACATCATTCTTTATTCCCTCACATTTCCTTGAATATAAGTGAAATATAAGAGATGTATGTATGTTTGTACCATATACCATTAAGCCATTTCCCTTTCGGGGTAGGCGTGACACTGCCCGATTCAGGTAGTGTTTCTAGATGGATAGTGGCTTGTAGTGAATAACTACAAGTGTGGGCTCACCAGACACACGACGGGCCAACAGCACGCAGTATTATCGAATGGTCACCCATCCAAGTACTAACCGCGCCCAACACTGTTCAACTTCAGTGATCTAAAGAGTACGGGTGTTTTCAGCGTGGTATCGCCATTGGCAAGAGAATGTAAGAGAAACAAATCTGAATTTTAAAATACACCAATATTTTAAGCATCAAATTTATTATTTCAATGAAATTAATTTATTGAGCTTTATAAAAACCTTCTATGATCTACGAACAATGAACAATGAAAAATGAAAAATAAGAAGCAATAATAAATGAAATAAACAATAAGAAAAGCGTAGGCGAAATCCCTTTTTCATTTTTTCAAACTCTTTTTGCAATCAAAAATACTCTCTTCTACCCACTCAGACTTCTTTGCATTTAAATCTCATTTTTTATCCCTTCAGATTCCCTTGAAATCCGAAATCCTCTTCCAGTCCATGAGGCAGCATAGTGTTAATGAAATTATAAGAATTAAAGATACATCATGTAATCACTGCACCCAAACTTTGTACAGTGTTGCGGTTTTCTGAAATGTTCTTCAATACTTGATAATTGTTATGTGAATCTGAAATGCTCTGAAAATTTGGTAAAGTTCTGGATTTTTATAGAATATTCTTCAATGTTTTATAACGTTTTCGAATGTTCTGGGAAGGAATATTCTACATTGTTCTGGAGAATTTGCAATTTTCTGCACGCTTTGAGATGCTTTAAAATTTTCTAAGTAGGCGAGCAATTATGTTGAGTATTTTTACCACCTAAATTTATGCACAAATTCTAGAATATTGCTAAATGTTTTATTCTAGAAGTATTAGGTGCGCAAATAAGTTTTCGCTATCTTTTTTCATGAAAATGCAACTTGAGTGTGAAAAAATGGTTTTAAATGAATCATTCTAAGTATGGCCCATCGTTAGCTACAACTTTTTCCCAATTTTTGGGTAGAGCTCGAATACCCTTACAGTAAAAGTGTTCATCCTTTGAAGCTATCCACAAATCAAGCCATTTTTGGATGTCTTCATATGAGCGGAACTGCTGATCAACCAGACCATTCGCCATCGACCGGAACAAGCAATAATCGGACGGCGCATTATTTGGGGAACACGGCAACGTGAGGCCGAGCGTTGTCAAGCTGTAGAATCACTTTTTTGTGCCTCTGCTCATATTCTGGCAGTTTTTCGCACAGTGCTTTGCTCAATCACATCAATAAAATTGAAGTCGATACCGTTCTTCAGTGATGGTTTCGTTCGATTTCAAGAACTCATGATAAATAACATCAATCGGGTCCTACCAAATATATAGCATAACCTTCGCAGCGTGAATATTCGGTCGACCCGACGACGTAGAAGCATGACCGGGCAGTCCTCATGACTTTCCTCTCGTTGAGTTGCTGTAATGAATCCAGTTTTAATCACCCGTCACGATGCGATGAAGAAAACTCTTCATTTTTTGCCGCTGAAGCAGTTTTTCACAGGCGAAAAACGATGCTCAACGTCCCTTGGCTTCAAATCATAAGGAACCCAAATTTCTTCTTTTTGAATCATTCCCAACGCATGCGATCACTTGGAAATGGCTTGGCGGGTAACTCCCAATGCTGAAAAAAGCCCTTCTTGCGTTTGGCAATAAGAAACAACTTTACAAAAAATAGATGAAAAAAAATTAGGAAAAAAAATTGAAAAAAATCTCAACATCAAACATCTTCTTTGCGTTGTTTCACTTAGAGCAGCATCTCCGTAAACTTTTTGGAGCTCACGATGCGCTCCAGCCCCCGTTTTCTTCGAATGAAAGAAGAAAATCGACACTCCCCGCGAATGATGATTATGTGGCACAAAATCAGACATTTTCACACAACCAAATGTATGACGCCAAAACAAGGGTCACTAATGTGTCACAACGGTTTGTTTACGTTTTGGTACGGCCTGACGTGGACACCCTGTAGAATTATTTCAAGTATTCTAACAATTTCTTTAGAAATCGGGTATGTTCCGGAATCAGCTGGACAATACTAGATTTTTTTAGATCTATATATTCTGGACTGATCTGGAATTTTCTATAATTTTTTGTATACTGTTTTGAAATATTATAGATAATTATCGAATAGAGTATTCTTCATTTATCGTGAACATTCTCGAATCACTTGAAATGTTTACTAATATTCTTGTTATATCCGAAATATTCTAGAATAATTTTGAATATTCTGCAACAGAATTTGCTACAATCTTCTTGAAGAATATGAAATCATATGGAATTTTTTTAATTTTCTATATTAGTTTCAAATTTTATTGAACATTTTGGTAATCCCCAAATAAAGTTTTCTAGATTATTCTGAAATATTTTGTAATGCATCTCTTGGCATTTTGTAGACTTTTCGGGAATATTCTGTAAATATCTCTAATGCCCTCTTAAAAGAGGATGGCTGTACAGAATCAGATGACCAACAAATTAGGAATTTTTGAAAAGAGGGAAAAACATTCTGCAATATCGAAATCATCAATTAAAGATGAAAAAGGTTTACTCCCGAGCCACACTTTTTTTGAGTTGAGGCCACAAATGTTTAATCAGAATTAGTTATCTAGGTTCGAGGAAATTAATGTGAAAGCTGAAAATCTCAAAGTAACACTAACTCAAAACTAGACCAGGTTTGACTGTGGATTCTGAACAAAAATTCAATTTTTAGTTGAAAAATAAGATAAAATCATATATCAAGACATTAAGTTTCTGAAACGGGCAAACAATCACTAATATTCAAAAATTATCCAAATCCGAAAAAATTGACTGAGAATTTTGAGATTGAAGATTCGTGGGTTTTCAAAATCGGCTTTGAATAGCTACTCAGGAAAGAATTTTAAATTTTATGCAAAAATAAATATTTTTTGGAGATATAGTGCTGCTGAATAAGAATAAAAAATTGTTGAAAAAAATGACTCTGTTCAGAAAAAAAAATTGGAGATCACTATGTCACAGTATAACAGACATTTTTTTATTGAAACTCTGAATAATGAAACAATTATTTTTTCAATTATGGTATCAAAAAATGATATTGAAAAAAAAATTTTTTTACCATGAAACCTATATAATTTTTCAAGAAATTCTTAATGTAATAAACCTATTTTCAATGAGAAAAATGTTGGTTACCTAGCTCGGCACTGCAACCCTTCAAATACTGTGGAACATTCTGTAATTTTCCAGAATCATAGTTTCTCCAAAGGCCTCAAAGGCTCATGGATTTCGTGATTTGGCCATGAAATCGCTCTGTAATTGCATATGCGATTTCATCAAGAGGAAAAAAAAGTTTTTACATGCATTTTTCGCATTTTTTAAATTTTCGAGTTTGAAAAAAATTTCATTGACAATCTGCTCCACAGAGAGCTTCCTAATTCCTTCGTTTCAATCCTAAATGAAGCAAGAGATGGGTATTTTCGTTTCCTTTTTCGCTCACATTCCCCTCATTCTGAAGCACTTTTTTAACGAGCGAACAAGCAGTATAAGTCATCGTTGGCAAATAGTCGCCATTACAAACGTTAGTATGACTGAACTAATTTTTACCGTTAAAGTGTGATGAGTTTCTGGCGAACCATTGTCGACGGTGATGTGAAGCGCATTTCAGCTAGCGTAGTAATTTATTGAGCTTTTTCAAAAGTTCATCCATTAGTGAGCCATTTTATGTTCTTTCGATAATTAAGACTCACGTGTAATTTTTTTTCTCATTTTACTACAGAGAATATGAAATTGAAGCATACATATGGTTAGTGCGATTCTAAGCTCTCCTTTTGCTTATTTTATTAGTGCATGTACTTTTCGTTCCGTATTCTCAAGGTCGAAATGAAAAATAAAAATAACCAGGAAATAAGAAAATTATCTATCACCAAATGTGAGCCGTTTGATGTCCTTTTGCTAATTAAGACTCACGTGCAACGTTTTTTTTTCATTTTAATAGAGAGAATATGAAATTAAATCACATGTATAGTTCTCTTGTTTTTCTTATTTTATTTATGCATTGCATTCTTCGTTCAGAATTCTTGACGTCGAAATGAGGAATGATAATGAAAATAACTGGAATATCTTTAAATGTGACATTAGTTTCCTGATAATACTTTAAAGGGCAAAAGCACTGAAGAAAAGTATTTTATCACGAACAAAAGATCTAGAATAAATTTTCTTTTCAAATTTTGTTATGATGTATTGTATCGACGCTAAATCATCGAGGTTCGAGGTTCAAGCCGGCACGTAAATGCGCTCCTTTGAATGGGGGCGACAATAAATTAGTAAGCGTGCACCTTATACGGGATATTATCGTAACGGCTCTATACATGGCACGTAATGAATAGCAGTATAGATTATTTCTGCATGATGGTGTCAGGCTTACAAATAATTTTAGGGTTTTAGAAATGTGGTTGCTAAAACAGTGTTATCTTACATATTTATTATATTCTCAAATTAGACTGAAAATTCTCAAATATATTCAAAAAATCTAGATTCCTTTTTACATTGGTGTAAAAAACTTTGGCAAAAAAATACAAAGTGTCTGGATACAGAAAATGGATTCTGTTAATTGCACTTTTGCATTTCCATCTTTTCTTTGAAGGAAAATTTGTTGTGAAAGATCAGGAAGAAATGATGTTTTAGTTAATCCGATTTCATCAGTATTTTTTTAAATTTTGTTACGTTCAGTAAGTGATACGATACTTATTTCTCAAATGGTAAAGAGAGCATCGAAAAAAAGTATTATTTTTAGGATGAACAAATCTAACTTAAAGATTCTGAATGTAAATGACAATTTTGCACGCACATATTGCATAGTTGCTTTCTGTCTACATAATTATTATAAAAATGTTTTAAATATACTTTGTGAAGCGTCCAAAACGTTATAACTATTTTAAATATCTTCTTGAAGCTTAACATAGAATAAATTACTTTCTACGTGTTTCATACGCTCTATATTGATAATTTTAAGAAGTTACTGATATCCTTTTTGAACTATAAATATTAGCGAGCTAACACTTTCATGAGGACATAATGTGATTAACTTATTTGTTGAAAATAAGAAATGTGCTTGTATAAAAGCTTGAAAATATTTGCCTGAAAACTTTTTCTCAAGATTCAGAAATTTAAGTATAGCAAAAGCTACCTAGTTTATTATTCTATTTCATTTAGCATATTTTCTGGTTGCAGAATTCTTTTAAATCCTACCAAAAATATCTCTGATGCAAAAACTTGGCCATGTACTATTAAAACAAGTTGTAAAAATAAAATTTAATGAGCAACATGAGAAAAATAATAGTGAACATGAATTGATTACGAGGATTACATACATTTTTTTAAAGTTATTTTGGAACTCAAGTTTGAACACTGAATTTAGAAATGTTATTTATAAACAAAAATTTCAAATTATAAAGATCTTCTCCTTCCATTAAAACCCTTCTCCATAATTCCGTTTATCGTCCATTGACTTTTTCCTACATTCAGTTCCGCTAAATTGTTATAATTAAAAAAGTTCGGTCCTAAGTAATTTTTTCACATTTTTTTTCAAATCCAAATTTCAAAACATCTGCAAATTTGAATTTTTATAATCATATTCAATAAATGTAGCCTTTAATTTTACTTGGCCAATTTTTATTTCTCGAGTTCATTTCATTGTACTTGGATTTCAATTTTCAAATGCAATTGTTACTTAAGCTGTCTATGAAATTTCGATGAACGAATAGTTAGAATTTCTTGTTACAATAAGTAGACGCTGACATTAAATTCAGTTTTATGTACAGTCTGCAAAATTTCGCAAATTGATGATGTTCAGTAAAAATGTTGTGGTGATTAGTTCTATAGGTTTGTCTGTGGCCCTTGACAAATGTGAAAATTTCTACTTTTTTATGGGTTTTCAGAGTGAGAATGTTACATTTTTGACTTTACAAAACTCAATATTTCGAAACAGTCATATAGTTTTTCATTTTACGGCTCTAAGCCAAGTTGCGTTCAGCTCGGTTAAGAATTGCGCCGTCAATGCGATACAAGTTGAAAACCGATCATTTTCTCTCTTTTTAGGCGATTTCCTACAGCAAAAGTTGATTTACCATATCTGAAGAATGCTATTTAAAGTTTCTAAATTCTACAGAAAATGACTTATATACATGCATCCAGTTATTTTTAAATAAAATAATATTTACTGCATTTCTGGAAAACTATTAACAGTGGATAGCAGCGTTGTACATGTATCATTTCTGTGATTGATGTATGGCTAATGAATTTCGCAATAAGAAGGGAAGATTAATGTTGTATATTCTAGAATACTTAGAAACTACTTACAATTATTTAAAAGGTTAATTTGACCAAGTAATGAGTAAATAATTTCGCATGGGGGTGTTAAATGGGCAACACTTCAATTTCCAACGTGCACCCCCCTCTCCTAGATATTAGTTATGACTTAGGCTGGATTTAGCTTATGGCTTGTATTACATTGACGAGAACTATCATTGAATTGTTGAACAGATCATAGTATTCGAATTGAGGTGAACAGGATTGACGTACTTTGTAGACAAAACGAGGACGGAATACTGAACTCAACTCAACTCGATGTCTTCAAGTCGAATAAAGACATGTTTTGAAAGAAAGGAGTTGAAAACTAGTTTGTGCAGCACACCATGCGGACAAGATGGTAGCACGTCAGTCAGAATACAATTCACGTACAATAGAACCAATAACTACCACTTGAGGGGCCTCTTGGTTGCTGTGGACTGCTGTAGGGCGATATCCCAAACTTACTCCTAGACTAAACTTTCAACCGAGTCAGGTCCTCTGCTAGAAACCAGGGCATCATTGCCATGTCTGCTTCTAGAGATACGTAGGGAAACTAGGGAGTTCGTAGGGTAAACTAGGCAGAAGATAAGAACCCGTATTGCTCGTCCAAGTTGAACCTCTGTCTCACCCTTTGTCCCTCAACACAAAAGATATCAACCTTCTCCGAAAAAAATTTTCGATAACCAATTTCCGATGATTAGTTTTGTCTTTACATTATATTGTGCAATTAAATAAGAATAGAAATTTTGGGTCACTACGTGGAACTGCAACTGCTATGGTTTTCATAATAAAAAATATATATTCATACAGTTATTAATTGCGTAAAAATCATAAGAGTGGGATGAATTATTGACTTTTCGAAGCATAAGAAATGCATGGCAAATTAAGACAGTCTTATACTTCGAGTATATTGAAATGATACCAAACCCATACTTTATTTGTACCTAATATGCTTGTCTCATATCAGATATAGAATATCATTCATGTGTTTGTTAAGGTTTCCTAGCAATGAGATATAACAAAGTTAATTCTGATTGACAGTTTGTCCGAAAATTGAAAAAGTTCGCCATTCAGGTGATTCCATGACACAAATATGTATCAAACATTATTCTTGAGCGAATGAAAAGCTAGTCAATATCATCCTCAACTTTGAATGAAAATTCGTGCCATTATTAACACATGAAATTTTCTTTGGAATTTGAATTTAACTCTTTAGTTTTTAGCTTAGGGGCCATCAATAAATTAAGTAGCGCAATTTTCTGATTATTTTGACCCCACATCCTTTGTAACGCTTTTCCTGAGTTTTTCCTGTAGCTTTCGCCATCATGTAACATTGGGTTAGCCACCCCCATCCCCTTCAGATGTTATATAACATATGGATGAGCATTATGAGCATTGAACAATAATCATCAAAGTAAGAAGATATGTAAGAAACTTATATTCATCTTAATTGATACGATTATGAAATCCAATGGGGGGCCATCTATAAATTACGAAGCAGCTTTTTGGGGGGAGGTTGGGAGGGAAATTGTTACGATCTATTACACAATCATAGTATATAACGTTGAAGTTAAGTAATTTCACAAAAAAATATTGTAATATCGTTATAAACACCTTACATCTGATATAATTAGATTAGTATTCTAATTTTTCTCCATTATTCTGTAAAATTTGTTCAACCGGGTTGTATCATAGAATATATTATATTATCGTACGATATTAAATACTGACATCAAGAGGCTCCATTTCGGCCAACTGCTGACTTGGAAAACAACAGGAATGAAATAAATAATATTTGGAAGGTGCGTCGAGCCATAACATGAAAAAAATGGTTTGTTTCGAAAACTTTTATGAACTCCCGAAACTATATTTTTCATTCAATCAAAGTAAAGTAGCCAATTTTTGAGACAGCTGACTCTTGTCTACATTTTTGGGTATTTCGTCCATTTTGGTGATGTGACTTGTCGCATTGTAGTCAGTTTGTCCTAAACTTCGTAATTTATTGAAAATGAGAGATGCCGCAATGTGACTTGTAAAATATTAGCCAGTTTGTCCTAAACTTAGTAATTCAGAAGAAATGAGAGCTTTTGCAATGTGACTTGTCGCATTTTAGCCAGTTTGTCTTGAACTATGCAATAGCTCGAAAATGAGAGATGCCGCGAATGTGACTTGCCACAATGTGAATTACCACAACGATACTTGCTGCAATGTGATCTGTCGCATTTTATCTAGTTTGTCTTGAACTTTGTAATAGCTCGAAGATGAAAGATGCCGCAATGTGCCCTGCCGCAATGTGACTTACCGCGATGTTACTCGCCGCATTTTATCCAATTTGTCGTTAAACTTTGCAAACGCTCGACAATAAGAGATGCCGCAATGTGTAGGGTCCATATCATGTCACATACGGCGAGACCCACCTGTGGCATGTCACATCTGCGGCATGTCACATCTGCAGCATGTGACATCTACGGCATGTCATATCTGCGGCATATCTCATCTGCGGCATTCCACAACTGCGGCATCTCCACCTAGCTGCATCTCTCACCAATATTATTTCTGTCGTCAGTCACAGGGATACCTTCTCGCCCCCCACGAGACGCTGGAAAAGGGTTAGGGGTTCGACCATACTTATTTCTATGGCCTGTCGCATGGGTGTCTTTTCGCTCCCACAATACGCTGAAAAAGGGGTAGGGGTTTGACCAACATTATTTCTTTGGCCAGTCACAGGGGTGCGATGAGAGATGCCGCGAAAATGTCAATTTTACTGTGAGAAATTCCACGTGGGAGAGAAGCCGCTAGATAGAGATGCCACAGTTGTAACATGTCGCAGATGAGACATGCCGCAGATGTGATATGCCGCAGAGAGACTTACCGCATGTGAGATATGTCCCTTTTTAAACTTGGTCAGTATTAAAACTGTTCATTTCTTACAATTAATTCAATCGAATTCCACATAATTTAACGGCACTCACTGAATTATTAAAATCGGAAAAATTGTATGATAGTAAATGAATGAAATGAAAATGAAATAAGAATAAAAAAATGAAAATAAAACACTTGAATGAAAATGTGAAAATTCTCTTTTCATAATCAAATGTTGAAATATGTAAAGAAAACATTACCACCACATACTGTGAATAAAACTTACTGCAATCGTTCAATAATTGCTTTTGTGAGCATTTTCAATAATTTTTAGTGAGATAGATATGAGGAACAGGAGAAAAAATTTGAAATCACTTTTATATATTCTAGCTTATATTTATATTTTAATATTTTTTATATTTTTTTCACTTTGATACAAAATTATTTCTCACTGAAAATAAATTAAATTGGACCGTTTTTCACTGATGGTTACTAAAAATTGATCACCATAGTCAAAAAAGTAATAGAAGTTTAGTAGATGCAGGTTTTTGAAAACTGATTTCTGCACAGCATTATGTTGATTTTTTTGGTTTTGTGGATTTTTTAAATTGAGTTGGATACATTATTGATTTTGTTGTTGATTTTAATTTTGTTGTTGATTCTGATTTGTTGTTGATTTCGTTTGTCAACACCATTAATTTTTTCATTTCTTGAATAACGAGCAGGTGAATGAACTTTTTGCTTTGCTCGTAACCGCATAATCCAACCTACAACGGAAAAACATGTGTAAGTGCAGCCTGGGTTATATGGACATACTGAAGAAAAACTGTTGATTCCAAGAACTTAATATTAGGACACATTTTCATTAATGCAAATATCCTGATTGGGTTAAAACCCTGTATTCTTTCTGCTTTTCAATGAAAAATTGATTTTTTGTTCAATTTATATTAAAAATTATACTTGCATTTTTATAGAAGTCTCATCCCAATTTAGATTAGTGAAAATTTTTATAAATTACTAGCGAAGTTCTACGTTCTGAAGCCGCGACGGATGTGTAACCTGATTGGTTAAAATGAAAAAAGTACAAGGAAAAAATTGTCGTTCAAACAGAAAAGTACTGAAAAATCAAATCAATAAAATGAAACAATATTTGTGTAAAGTAATTATATTTGAATCAGCGGTTAAGTGCATTGAAGACATTCAAACACGCATCCAGGATTTAAAATATTAGAAATGTTTAAAAACTAGTCAAGCTTTTTGCTATCAATGCTATCAATTATACATATTTTAATTTGAGAAGGATCCTTGTAAACTGTTATACCAAATTCAGGAAGTAAAATTTTCTCTAATTAACATTCAGAGTTTTGAGAATTTCAATCATTTATTCTTTATTATGAAAGAAATGTAAATTTATTTACGATAGTCAAACGCAGTTGACTCACATCATTTCGTTGAAGTTAATTCTTCGAAGTCCCTGGTTGGAAACTATTACTTGGAGACTTGGACGATTCTGTAAGAATTAAATGGATATTGATCAGTTTGGATCGTTAAACATTTCTAGAAAATTGTTTTAATATTTTCATTAATAAAATAAGCTTATGAATTATTCAGGTAATTAATTTCATAGAATACAGGAATACTTAGAATACACTATAAAATTGTTAGCAATAAATTCTTAATTCTAAAATTCAGATTATGATATAGAAATGCAAACTGCAAACTTAACTGCAGTAAAATAAAATAAAATAAATGCAAGCGGAATATTTTTTCAGAAGAGTCTGAAAATTAAGAGCAATAACATCCATTAGGAAATAATAAAAACCGGGATATAAGAGAACCTTTTGAGCCAAACGATTTATTTCATCTTTTGGAGTAGATGTAAGAATGTTTTATCATTAAAAATGATACCCATGAAAAAATTAAAGAATTCAGTCCAAGTTTTTGCGGCCTGCGGCCTTTTTCTTTAGTCATTATATACGTATTTTTATTGTCTTGTTTTTATAATTGGAAAAAAGTGCGCATCATATAAGAAAAAAAAAACTATTTTGTTATTGAACATTTTATTGCATTTTTTGTCGTTTTTCCATAAATTCAATTTGTTTATTTTTATAATTATTTTTTACGATTAAAACTCAAAATACGTATCCTAGGGTGAAGTGGTTGTAAGCAAATTTGTAGATATTATTTGAGCAAAAACTTTTGCCAAATAAAATGTTATTGTAGCTGGTATCCTCTTGCCAAAAGTTAATTTTTTTAAACCAGAGTTCATAACAAATTTGTAGATAATTTGTGGTTTAAAAACTTTTGTCTCTTAATCTGTTTCCGTACTTTGTGTCGTTTTCTATAAAATGTAATTTTTTTATCTTCAATATTATCTTTTGCGATTAAAACAAAAACAACGCGTCCTTTGAAAAAATTATTGAAGACAAATTTGTAGCTCTTCTTGGATAAGCAACTTTTCTCAATTCATTTTTTTCACAGTTTGTGTCGTTTGTCCAAAAATGAATTTTATTTTTTAATGTTTTTTTTTTCGAATAAAACTAAAAGCACATATCTTATGAAAAAATAATAAATAATCAATTTGTGGCTCATTTTTGGCTAAACAACTTTTCTCTCATTATTTTTTTTGTAGCTTGTGTTGTTTGAGCAAAATTTTTATTTTTTCTTACCCATAATGCTATTTTTTACGAATTCAAACCAAAATTACCCGTCCAATAAAAAATTAACATTAACAAATTTGTAGATCGTTTTTGAATGCACAATTTTTTAAAATATTTTTCCGTATAGTGTATAGTTTGATTGCAAAACGGAATTTTTTATTTTTCATTATTTTATTGTGCGATCAAAACTTGAATTTTTGATTTTTCAAGAATAATCCAAAAAGTTGTTACGTGCGTTTTTTGGCTTTAAATGTTTTTTTTTTCTTCGAATTTTGTAAATGCTGTTACTCTGGTATACCATTATACCATTAAGCCATTTCCCTTCCGGGGTAGGCGTGACACTGCCCGATTCGGGTAGTATTACTATGTTACTCTATGTTACTCTGGTAATTATTAATATATAGTCAATATAGTCAATATATTCATAGAGAAAAGTCATGGATAGAAATTGGTCGCCTTTTAAAATACTAGGAACTGCTGTCCATAGAAGTTTCAAATTCTGGAAAAAGTGGTCTCAAAAATTTTGAAAACGCTCTAACTCTTTGAATTTTCATCCAAAATGGCGGGCTAAAAAACCTGATCTTCATTTTAGAGCAGTAGGAAAATATACTGAAGGCCAATCCAACATGGCAATTCTTTCGAAAGTTATCGTGCAGACAGACAAGCAAACATACATACAGAGAGACAGACCCATTCGTAAAAACCTGTTTTTTAAGTTCAGGGGGGCTCAAAACGCGAAATATTTGACAAAAATGGAGGTAGTCAAATTTCGCACAAATCTAATACCTTCTCGGATGAGTATGTAAAAATTAACTTTAATTATAATTTTTTTCGTTTCGCGTCTTTTTCAGACCCCTGGACCGAGGTTGAAACTTGGATGTATGCCAAGCAATAAAAGCGCACCCCAGTGGTCACAGGATACTTAAAACAATTTACGAACGTTTTCGTAATTTTTTCAAAAAGAATGATGCAAGTATCTTTTACCGCTGATTAAGGTTCATTTCTAATATTTGTGCTACCTATTTTGTTATATTTATTGACATTTCCTAAACAAAAAGAAAGAGAATTAGTACATTTACTCTTGATATATAGAAATTTTTATTATACCTTAAAACAAGAGACTACCGCTCAACAAAACTTGTCATTTTTACCAACAATTAGTATAAAAAACACGCTTATAACGAAATGAATTTTGTTGCAAAGACAAAATATTATAAAAACAATCATCATTGTATTTATAATTCTTAAAAACAAAATCTCTGTTCTGGCATTTATAATTCCTAAGATAAAATTAAGTGACGTTTAGAAATAAACTTATGAATGAAAGACAGTTAAAACTGTGAATTATTTCACAAGAATTTTTAAAACAATGTTAATTATCGTAAACTGGGACTAAGCAGAATTAAGGGTGCGCTTTCTTCCCTACATGCGCCGCTTTACGGTATATTTTTGAATGTGGAAATCCATTCTGATTAGATATTATTGTTCAGATGAAACAGAATGACTTTGCAGTGAAGAAAAATTTTATATCTTTTGAAACGCAAAATCGGTGAATGTGTTGATAAAAATTGTTATACACTCCTTGCGAAAAGATTGAATACATTTTTATTGACAGTTTCAAAATGCACGGCTTAATTCAAGGGCTGACCTCTGCGTGAGTAACTAAATACCAAATTTGAACAAAAAAGGTTGAAGTGTTTGAAAAATTTTGTTGCATCCGCTTATCTCGAAGTTTTTCCAGTGAAATCATAACTTTGAAATGTTGCGTTCAACTCATAGCCAAACTCAAAAAATTGTAAAATTCAGGAAATAGAAATCAAGAAATCTAACCATAACCTAGATTTTATAAATATAAAATGGAGGTTCCGCTGCTATGGGATCTGACGTTGCATCTATGACAAAAATTAACGCAAGTGGCGAATCTCGTATTTTTGGCTTCGCATAAATTTCCATTCCATGAATAAATATTATGTATGATTACTTAGCAATCACGCACTATTTACGATTTTGTGATATTGGTCCAGAGTTGAAGAGCACAGGGCTCACCCTTGATTGGATGAATTTCACCAAAATTTGGGAAAAATTTGCTAGATTCAGCGATTAGTTGAACGCAAGATAGCAGAAATCTATATTACCAAATAAATTTGTTTTATAAACAACATCTACGGGAAACGTTTGAGTTTATTGTTAAGAGTAAGTCCTTTAGTGAACGGCAATTTTGACTTGAAAGTTATATATAACTGAACAGAATAAAAAATATTACGTCGCACAAAAGTTTGTTCATCCTGTCAGGTAAACATGCCGTTGTGTCAAATCATAGGGTCCAATTGTCGAGGATGGTCAGACATTTTTGATGATAAATAGTCAATTATAGACAATCTTAAAATGAAGTCAATACCTATGATATTAATGTAGGTACTCTAAACTACAAACACTAAAAAACTCCATACTTTTAGAAAAGAAATTCATTTCGAATTTATTATTTTTCACAGAATCCCTCGTGAAATTGACGGAAAGTCACCATTTCCTTGATATATTACGTTGGTCAGATCGAATTTTTTAAGCCACACATTTAGTTACTTCTTGATTCATTCTTCATATCTAAATGTTACTGAAATGATGAGAAAAAATCAAAGGTTTTTTCAAATGAGTAGATTATTTTTAATAAGTGGATTCAGGCTCTATTTAAATAAAACATCGCTCAAATCAAAACCAAACTTTGTGATTATATCTAACGATTATCATATTTCAAATACTTATTTATTCACGGATTTTGAAAGCTTGTGCATTATTGCATTAAAAATCTTTTGTTTCTTACAATAAAGAAAACCAGAAAGAAGTCTTCAAATACTTTGTTTCATTTCAACGACGTATTTGATATTTCTTATTTAATTTTTAATTTAGAGGGTGCCCTCTTTCGAGTAGTATTTTTAATTTTTACATATCATTAATTAAACTTCATTATATAATTTTATCCAGTTATTGGGTAAATTTCCAACTTTGCTTCAATTTTTGACACATTGTCTTTTTATCGCCAATGTTATCTTAGCTCTTAATTTTATGTAAGAAAATACAGACATAAATTAAAGTTGGATAAGTTTCCTCCCAGGACAAACAAGTCTTAAAGTTTTAGGAGTTTACGTTTATAAGAAGGAGGGTAATAAAATCTAAGGCTGACTATTTCCTCAAAAATGGGTTTTTTCATTCTATCTATCTCAAAAATATGTGTAAATGCGCTGTTATTAGAAACAAAATAGGCTTAAGTTTACTTACAAGAATTTTTCATAAAGTATACTGTAGAGACTATATAATAAGGAAATCATATTTGATTCAGAAAAAATGTACCTAACGATAATAATTAATAATTCATAAAAAATTCACCAAAAAACTTTGATAAATTTGATTAAATATGATTCCTGAAATTTTCATTTTAACGACAAAAACCTGATTAGGTATTTTGCGCAATGAACGGAATTTAAAGGCCATTTTAGTTTGAAAGATTAATTTTTAATTCTAGGTTATTATCGAAATTATAAAACTTTATTTCTTTATTTTTAGGACATGAAACCAGAAATAATTTTATCAGTACAATTTTGCATCTCTGGAAATTCGGAATTGAATACATATCTCACGATAAAATATTGATAGGTTCTCGCTCATGAATTCTTATCTACTTGAATCATTATTCCTCCATCGAATACAATATATGCCAATCCTGATTGCCGGTATAACCAAGAAAGTTTCCCAGGCTACATATTTGTCCTTAGAGTTTATACGAGGGTATTTTGGTTATTTTACTACATTTTTATCTTACTGCTTTCCTGTCAAAGTAACACTAAACCGTATATTTATAGACCAGTGCCCTTGCTTAAGGAGCAAGCGCGAGCTACCCTCATGCATTACCTATAAATATGAACGTTCTATAAATTATTTATAAAATTCTTAATGCTAGCATAACATTGATACTTCACACTACTTATGACTAGGGAAAAGTTTTTAGTTTTTTTTAAGCTCTCCTCAAAGAAACCTTTACAAAAAAAGTTAATAAGTTACCGAATTCATTTCAAATCGGGCAGGCATTGGATTTTTTTTCTAATTTTCATGCATATCACCCGGAAATTTCTCCGAATCAATACAAAATAAATGCATTTAAAAACTATAATATTTAGAGGTCCCTTCAAAAATTTTCAACTTATGTTCAACTTGTCTTTGAATTATGATTTTCTTTTAATAATTCTAGAAAGTTGTTTTTTCTGAAATATTCAATATTTTGTACACTTTTCGCTTAAACCAAAATGGTAGCTAATGCGCGTTTGACAGCCTCAATTGTTTAAACAAATTATGATTATTCATAACGATCTTCACCTATTTTATTGCTAGATAGTTGCGGTTTTTTTTTCTGAAATTCTAAACATTCCTCTCATTCTGTACTGAAAATAAGGTGATAATTAATGAAATTTGAACAAAATAAATGTTCCAACAAACTATTATTGCTTAGAACTGTCTTTTGCTATATTAATGCTAGATAGTTGCTATTTTTTCTGAAATTTTCAACTTTTTGTCCACCTTTCACTTAGTGATGTAATATTTATAGCAAGTAGACTAAAATTATTGTTCAAACAATTTATTATCGTTTACAACTTTTTTCTCTTGAAAATGGCTAGAAATTTACAATCCATTTTTTTGTGAATCTATTTTTCTCAAATAAAACCGACATTTGTCAAATTGATATCTGACTACAGTTCCCTTCTTAATAGAGACGATAGTTAGGAACAATATTTACTATTAGCGGCAAAGGAGTACCGGAAGATCAAATTTTTCGTTTACGCTTTGCAAAAGGCTTCGTGTTGTAATTTAAAAAACAATTTTACAGTCATTCACAGACCTACACCTCCCATCTTCACCTTATTATTCCAGTTTTTGTTTTTGTCTCTACCGTAAGATACATTTTTTGATCAAATTAATATTTTCAAAACATATTATTCAAAAAAAGATCCTGTTGATGTTCACATAGTATTTATTCATAACTGAAAGTCTGAATTGTTAAAAAAATTATATCTGTTAACGTGAAAAAAACAATAACTTACTCCAATTAAAAATTCAAAAATAAGTTGAAAATTGAAAAAAACTGCGACTTTCTAACGCTATTCTGAGAGAAAATTTCTAAAAACAATAATAAATTGATTACTCTATCCATATAAGCATCTCATAGTCATGTATTAAAAACCACTTGTATTAAAATAAATAACAAAAAATTATAATTAGCGCCAAAAATTCGCAAAACCAAATTTTTCTTTTACGTTGTTTTTTTTTTTTTTTTTTTTTGGGACCATATAAAACAGACTTATTGGGGTGACATTCAAAAAATAAGTTCTGACTCGTACTTTATGGCTAATTTTGAAAAGAAATGTGGAGCTTCAACTTGATTCACCTACTATTGACGATTTTGAATCAAATTTAATGGAAACGTTTTTTTTACATTCTTATCATTTTGTGGTTGAGAAAGTATAAGAATTGTTTTTTAAAGGATCTCAACGTTTTGAAACCGCCTGAAACCTTGAATCAAGTTTTGACGATGACGTCTGTCTGTCTGTCCGTTCAGTCATTTGTCCGTCCGTAAACATGATAACTCTCGAAAAAATGAACGGATCAAATCAAGCACACGTTTTTTAGGTCCTAGAAGAAAAAAACGAGTTCATAAACCCACAAATTTTGACCAACGATTACGGTTTTATACATCGAAAACATTTTTGAGAAGAATTGTAGCATTTTAAAAGATCTATAATTTTGTTCTCAGCCATTTTTTCATAAGACTTGATAGTTTGGTTTCATTTTCTTCAAAATATTACGAAAAAAATTGAAAATACACATTTTGAGCCACACGACGCAAAATATGGCAAAAAGTCTTAGGAATTGATTAGAGCTTCTAAAAAGACATGACAAAATTTTTGAAACTAGTTTTTGATAGATTTTAATAGGTCATTTCTGTTTTATTAATCGAAAATACTATGAAAAAAAATATAAAATACAAATTTTGAGCCAAACGACATGAAATATGAAAAAAAGTGTTGAGAAGCAATTACAGCTTTCATAAAATTCTTACAAAATTTATTTGAATCATTTTTTGATAGTACTTTTTTTGTATTATTTATTGCAAATACTATAGGAAAATCAAAAATTCAAATTTTGAACCAAACGACGCAAAATACAAGGGAAACTCTTAAGGAACAATTATAACTTCTCAGAAGGCCTACAAAATTTCTCTTAACCATGTTTCAATGCTAAGTGTCATTTTGGTATTATTTATCGAAACTATTTTGCATAAAACCGAAAATTCAAATTTCGAATCAAAAGCTGTGCGATAAGGACCAAATTTCAACTCGGAATCGCAGCTTTCAAAAAGTCATACAAAACACTTGAAAACATTTTTTGATAGGACTTGTCATTTTGGTGTTATTTGTCGAAAATACTATGAAAGAAGTCGTAAATTCACATTTTTAGCCAAGCGATGCAAAATATTCGGTAAACTTTTTGGAGGAATTTCAACATTTAAACATTTCTGTAACACTTCTTTGAACTATTTTTTAACAAAACTCCTCGTTTTTCAATTATTTATCGAAATTGATAATAAAAAATTGATTTGGAATCTATGCACATGCACATGGAAAAATTCTTAACGCCTGTGTAAATAGGAGGAGAATTTTTTCGGGTGCTTGAAAACTTTCCAGTGATTATATCAAATTTCAATTATGTTAAATTTTGCATGTATTTTTATTATTATTTTTTATGAATATATGTATTTTAAATATTGTATTACTTGGTCAGCTTTATGATTAATATACCACTGAACGATTTATTGATTAATTACATTTTTTCTAAACCAATTTGATTGAATGTAATCTATCCTATTATTATGCCTAATGAATAAATTAAAAGTAATTAAAAGTAGCCTAGTCGTCAACGAAAATCTTACTTGAAGGCTCGAACTGACTTTTATATTCGACACAAGTAATTTCCGTTGATGGAAAGAAGGGAAAAAAGGTAAGTGATAGAGTGGATTGAGGTGGGATTTTCAGGGACGGAGCGATTTCGAAATGGTATGAATTGGGGTGAATTAGGGCATATGAGTGGCAGATATCTGAAAAGAAATAGATGGATACACCAATCCCATTAACACGTTTTCCTGAAATCAATTTTTTTAACCAGTTTTTTGACGTCCACGGCGTTACTTATACATTTTATACATTTATTCACGTCTCTTCGCCAAAATTTTACTGTTATTCTACCCACAAAAATCCACTTGTCATTATTGAAAAATACAATATTTTTTTCAAAAATATTATGAGAAACAAGATTTCTAACTAAACCTTCTAATGTAACGAACTACATAAAATGGAATATAATAAAAAAAAATGTGTTTAAGATATGAATGTTTCTAGCTCATTCGAGATAAGTATATACTAATGAAAAAAGAGAAAGAAAAGGAGGAAGAAGCAGAGCAGATTCAACCCAAACAAACCATTCACTCTCATTTTTATTTATCCTCCGTTTTTGTATGCTACGAAGAAAGCATATTTCGAGACTAATTTAGACTTCCATATTTGATAAAATATGTAATTTTCTTTATTGTTAGGGTAAATTGTTGTTCGATATTTGAATTTGAAACATCAAAGTATAAAATACTAAAATTAGTTACATACCTATTGTTAGTAAGATTTCTGCTAATTGTAAGTAGAAAATGTTGAAATTTAACTGAATTTAGCCCTATAATTTGTTAAATAATAACTAATTGAATCAGTTAAAAAATATTGCTTTAAAAGTAGTGATGTAGGAATTTTTGAGCGAAGAATTTAATAAAATTTATTTTCGAAGAGTTGTTTCTTGATTCCTGTTGGCTTCTCATCCCTTATTTGATGTAGCAGTTTAACAGATTGTGTACTAGTTGAAGGAAAATGTTATTATGCGTAGTATAAAATGTGCATCGAATGAAAAGCAGATGGCTGGATAATCATGCCAGTTACTGTACATACATGAAGTATAATAGACGTAATCACAGACCGCGATTCTAGAATAGATCTCATAAACATAAGAAAAATTTAAATAAACAATCTAATGTAAGTAGTAGTAGCAGTTGGTAGCAATGGTTAGAATGAATTATAAACACCTTTTTCTCATTAACCAGACAGCACAACCCAAATGATTCACCACGTCTATAAAACAAGGTGATAACTCCTGAAGCCCACCTTGTTTCCGAACCCATAATTAATCATGTACAGAGTAGTGAGTAAGTGTAGCCTGCATATTTCAAGCTGGGAATGGCAACAGCCGTCTCAACATGCCCTCCATTCATGCACCAAATACAACTTAGCAAGTCCAAGCCAACCTGCTCATGAGCTTTCAAAACAAGACGTATCAATCATCCAAGGAGATGTAAGCTTGCTAAAGAAGATCAACAAGAAATGTCTTTCATTCACCATTAAATCTGTTAACTTAAAGCAGCCACAGAAAGTCCTTAAAAAATGCATGTCTTTTCGATATAAAATTAGCATCAGAGATTTTTAAGAGCAGGCTTGTCGGTCGATGGTCCAAAGTCGACTGCCGCCGATGTATATCGCGGTGCTGTAGTTGGACCCTGTGTGACGCCTGCGCCATTCGCTCCCCCTAACACCAACGAAAGGCGCCTCGATTTTGCCATACAGTCGGTCGTAGGACTCGTCGTGGGGCAGACAGCCTTCACCAGCGGGCTAGTCAGCTATTTACAACCCTGCGAGTCTCCCTTCGCGAAAAAGACACGAGCAAGGGAATCCCTAACACGCGTTCCTCACCACCTGTGACATTAACTACGTTCCGGTACTGCAAAAAAACTTCCTTTCATCATCCTTTTATTCATAAACTTTTTTTCTCCGACGATGGCATCGCGTGACACAAAATATCCATCTCTACCATCCCGTAAACTTTCCCAACAAATCACGCTATCTCAATTTCCACCTTCTGCATTTCAAGTACTCTGACTCGATTAAAAGAAAGATCCAGTTCTTCCTAATGCTTCCTTAGACCCACGTGTGCACGCTTAACCCTCTCATTTATCCGAAACCTTTTCCTAGATAATGTCTTGCCACCAATTTTCCCTCTCCTTATGAATGATTCGAATTATTTCTGAATCACTCAGCAGTGTCGCTACGAAGTCCACAAGTCACCGTCATGCGCGCTCGGACTTTCTCGGGTTGACGGGTCGTGATCCTTCAGTACGAGTTCCGGTTAGGTACAAGCCAGTGCACTTCGCATATCGTGAACCATACACGCGATAGGTGCACTTTCGTGCTGACTGCACCACACGATCAAGGAACACTTTTCAAAGAAACCCTTTCCCGAGAAACAATTTCCAAAGTTGTAGGAATTTTGAGAACAAAAGGGCTCGTAAAGTTGGAGTAGTTCCTGACCTCGCCCAAGTAATAAAAATAACAACGTTAATGCGAGACCAAATAAAGAACAGCGGGCGGCGCAATGTTGAAGGAACTCGAAGGAGCCATGATCTCGAAAAGAGAGAATAGTTTGCCCTGCATATGCTCGACAATATAGTCCAGAGAACCTCCAAGGTGGAGCGATAGATCTCATTTCATGAAACAGCTAGGCGAAAATCTCCCGTGAGATAGCTTGCGAGAAAGGTGACAGACATTAGTTCAGTCAGGAAAATCTAGGAATTTTAAGGGCTGTAAACCTGGCTAGTAATCTGGAAGTTAATCTTTGCGAGGATTCATGTCAGATAGGATGTACATGAATTGAAACGGACGGCCTCGAAAGTATGAGTAAAAAGTAAAGTGAAAAGTACGCTTGGGAAACCAGACACCTTCTCCAGAGGGTATCATTGAAGAAGGGCATTACGCTCGTAAATTCTCTTCTCGTGAATTGTAATCACTGAAATTAAAGACAAGGAAGGAAAAGAGCTGTACCCCTAATAAAGAAACACGTGATCGAGAGCAACATATGTAAATAGGTGCACATAAGAGGATTACCGACGATTTGTGAATTCGATTAAGTGGATAACGAACGAAAACAAGCGTTATTTCCCAACATTCTCTCTCTCTCTCTTTCTCTCACCATTATCCCAATCCTCTTGTTGTCGATTGAAATTATGAAGTCATCTGTAATATATCAGTATAAGATAGATTAGAGTCTCTTCAGACGTGTAAAAATGTACATCTAATCTATTCATACAAAAACATGTATTTTGCCTATGACTACTGACAATGAAAATGTGTAGTAGATTGTAGAAATTACGCGTTTCACTTACTACTTTTTTTGTAAATTTTTCTCGTACAATTCAGAGGAGCAGGTCGGAGCAGTACGGGTATCCAAAGCTTAGCCTTTTAGCCTCGGTGCGATAATTAATTAGCCCGCGGGCATCATTAGTGCGAACCTTGATTGGGGAGGAAGCGAAATCAACGAAGGAAAGCAGAAGAGGAATATAAGACTAAAGATTGTATTCGCATTTATCTTCCTATAATCTTCAAGAAATGTTGTTAAAGGATTAACTATAGTCTAAGAGATAAGGGGGACCAATTTTTGACTGATATTCTGTGCAACCTCTGTAATTCACAAAAACAGTTTGTCCATAACATTGTGTCCCACCCAGTTATAAACGGTGGAAACGTGAAATACAGTCGACTGACAGTCAGAAACCAGATTCTAAAAACCGTACGGTCCAACAGACGCTTATAAAATAAAACAGATTTATAGCTCTAAGGCAAAACATAAGAGGAGAACTGAAGAGAGGACAATCGATTTGAACGAGGACAGGATACTGATTGACAGTATCCTCTAATTAATCTAATGAAAAAGCTATTCCAACTTCTTCTTTAGATCCTCAAAGTTCCCCAGGATCAAGGAAGATAACTGGTAATTTAAAGCAGATAAAACGCTTCCTCCGAGGTAATCCGTTTTGCGATAACGGAGCTTCCAACAATTTCCGACAACTTTCTTCGGTTATGCTCAAGAAGATGCAACGATCCTGAAGAAGGTATGTCGCCCTTGGCCTCGAGATGCGAGGACTTTACCAATTTACTCCTGCTACTGTTGCTGCTGCTCGTCCTGGAATTAACACCCAGGATACTCTCCTGCTGCTACTCGAACTCATCGAGATAGCACCTGGAGTTCGCCTCGCAGGTGCCAGTGATGCCGAACCTTGGGAGCATCATGAGCATCGGCGCCGGTAGTCTGAAATCGGCGAGCGACTTCGAGGGTAACATGAACACGTGGGATGTTGCTCTCGTCACTGGTGGCTCGTCTCCTTCAACTTCGTCCTTAAAGTTAATATTGCCATCAACTTTGGCAGATGGTGACCAGCAGCCGATAAAAAACGCTGGTCACCGATCGAGAGTTCAAATCGAAAGCAGAGGAGAGAGAAGGGAAGAAGGTATAAAGGACAGAATAGTAGGAAAAAGTATTGATAATACAGAAAATACAGAAACAAACATAAGTTCGGGCTGTGAGAGTGATAGTGGTTGTGTAGCAAAAAGCAGTGGTAACGGCCAGACTGGTGATACCAGTGGTACTATGAGAAGTGTTAATTTCGGTACGAGTGATTCCGGTAGCGAGGACAACATGACTACTGGAATTGAGGACATTCTGCTCTTCGGATTCGAGGACCCCATGCAGGACTTCGATTCCGCGTTCAACGCATCCTTTAATGATAGCCTTTACTCTTGGAACACTAGTCTCCATAACGAGTCGTACATCGTCCTGGACATGTACCCTTCGGGATACAACTTGCCTACTATAGTGTTCGCATCGATCGTTGTCACATTGTTGATGATTGTCATTGTAGTGGGAAACATACTCGTTATTATAGCAATAGCTACTGAGAAAGCACTCAAGAACATTCAAAACTGGTTCATAGCCAGTCTTGCGGTAGCGGACTTTTTTCTGGGTCTTATCATTATGCCATTTTCGCTCGCCAACGAAATAATGGGATACTGGATATTCGGGTATTTGTGGTGTGACATTTACTCAGCGATGGATGTTTTGCTGTGCACCGCAAGCATCATGAACTTGTGTCTAATAAGTTTAGACAGGTTTTGGAGCATTACACAAGCTGTGGACTATCTCAAGAAAAGAACACCGGCTAGGGCGATTCTCATGATTACCATGGTTTGGCTACTTTCGGCGCTCGTCTGCATTCCACCACTTCTGGGATGGAAGAGGCCCAGTCCTGAAGAAGAATACCCCAAATGCAAGGTAGGAAATAATTTTTTAATTAAATTTTTATTATCTCGCATCATTTTGTTTGTATAACAAATATACTGCTATATGTAGAATTTTAGTTATCTTGAAAAAAAAAGATAGCACGACTCACAGACATTACCCTGCCATAGTAAAACTAGGCTCTGATTATAATAAAATATATTTAATAGTAAACCGATATTGGCATTTCAATTCACTTCTACAAGAAAACTAAAGCTCTAAAATATAAACTTGCACCATGATAAAACAGGGAAACTTTTTTATGTTTTGACTTTAATCATAAAATTATAAGAGAACATATTGTTGTTATACGCTTCTATAGTACATAGATTGTAAAACTAGATTTTTTTCTGATTCAGTTCCCCTCTTGTGTCCTTATTATTTTCACACATAACTGAAAAAATCATTCTCATATGCAGGTATAATACACAGAAAACTGAAACTCTTTCCACCATCGCAATTCGGTCTTAAGTAAAGAAAAAACAACTGTGGAACTAGGGTGGTCTACGAATATTTATTTTTTGAAGTTTCACCCCCTTAATTTTTTATATTTGATCCAAAAGAGATTTATTTTTTATTTTTCAAGATTTCAAATAAAAGTAAAAATGCCTCTTAACCCTCAATCTACCCCAAGACGATTGAACAAAGTCTTTCATTTCTGAAAGAATCGTAAAAAGTTTACAGAGCTGGTTTACTTAGTTTAAAAATTAAATTTGTAGCCTTCTTTTGTTGAAGAAAGAAGTTTCAATCATATCTGCGAACATTATTTTGAAAATTGAAGTGCATACAATAAAAAATAGAATAAAAATTTGGAGTGCTTTCCACCGAATATGTAAAAAATTGTGAATTGTTGTAATATTATTTTCTACAATTCTCCATTGAAGGAGAAATTCATTTAAAATCGTAGGTAGATACTTTACAGAAAGTTACAAACCACTTGTAACATTTCGTAGGTAGACTTGAAAATAACTCTCAAATTTATAGATTATTATATGCAGGTTTTTTTTCTTTGAAAACTCTGGTCTAATATACAAAATTAATTACAAATTTATTGCAGATTTCAGTCTAACTTTTGATGATTTTTAAATATTGAAATTTACTGAAGTCTGCTGATAGATTACAAAAAATGAAACATTGACTTGAAAGTTCTTATCATTCTATATCATACTTCATTCAACATTTTTTTTTTATTAGACTTAATTGAAGAAAATTATCCAGTAAGACAAAAGGGTTAATCAGTGGTAAATAGGAATCATTTCTACCCTTTCAAACCACATTTAATTAAACCTCACAATAATTAAAGTCAACACATTTCTGATTTTATATTGTTATATGTCATGGAAGTTTTTACTTCCATTCACTCACAATATTAGTGTTGGAAAATTTTCTCCAACAATACAGATTGACCTAATTATATCTACTGGGATAGTTTTTTTGGGTTCCGTACTGGTTTTCTAATCCTCATAAGGTCGACTCGCTGTCAACTTGACTCGCTGTCAACGGTCCTTGATGAATGTTTTTTCAAAATTAATTTTTAGAAGAAAATACTGAGAACTTGGTTTTAGTTCAGATTTTAAATTGTAAACATTTGTATGCTTTTTTGAATTGTTTTTTGGTTTTGCCTTGCATTTTTTCATTGGTGTAAACTTTTACAACTATTGTATAACTTTTTTTAAACTACTAGCAACAATTGTGAGATTTATAACGACCTAACTTCAAACATTTTACTCATTCTTCAGTTTTATACATTTTCCTCCATCCATTTTTTTAAAGCAAGATGTTGAGAGCCCTCACATGTTAAGTTTTATAGAAATGATGAATTTTTTCAAGAAAGTTGACAGAAGGAAGATATGTCAATATAAAATTTTATTCTAGTTTCAATATGTGATTTAACTTCATATTATCATTAGTTCCGATTCATTTATTATTTATGTTATCATTTAAAATAGGTGATAGAAATGTGAAGCATGAAAAACTGTCAGAATTATTATATGCTATATTATCAGATGCAAGCTTTTGTAGCTATAATGATGATTATATTGCCGAGCATTTTCCAATTTCTAGTTATTCGCGACGCTACTATCAGTGTTATCCAGTTCTATTATAGCTTGCTTTTGTTTTATTGGACTGAATGCAAAATTTATTTAACGCATGATGATACTTTGAATGTGGATCCTTTCAAATCTCCATATATCTCTAAGTCAATAAATCAACAAACTTTGCTAATGATAAACTTCAGTAGATGAAGAATTATGTTTCGAGACTTCATCTAAAAGGCATTTGCAATCAGTATCGTTAATTTATTATGTATTATGCACAATTGCACACGCCACTCCATCGCTATCAAACTTGTTAATGCATATTAATATTTGTACATACTCTTTAGGAATTTCAAGAATAATCACTTTTCTTGTAGAAAATATAAGAAGACTCGAGCGAACAAGTGTTTTCTTACAAAACAGGAAGTTCAGTATCACCGAAGAAAAACATTAGTAAATTTTACGGGCATTGAAGATTGAAGGTAGTTCCTAAGAAAAATACGCACATTCCATTAAAATGATAAAGCATTTGGGGGGAGGGGGAATTATTGAATATGAAATCGAAAATATGGAATGTAAGAAAAAAGAATCTCAATATAATACTTAATGGGCCCTCCAATAATTTGATTACAGAAAAGGAAAGATTTATTAATTTTTCTAGATAATTACAAATCCCACTATCTTATTTTATTTACAATAAAAAAATGTGCTATTAGGTAGAAATAAATTCATTTTTAAATTATTTTTAACCCAGGAATACTCTTGAATAAAAAAAATCCTCGCTCGACATTCGAGTTTATTATTATTCGAAATTCTATTTATAGGAAATTATAATTCTACGAAAACATTTGTACGTGTTTCACAAAAAATTAAATCGTTAAAAAGAACCAATTTCACCCTTATAAAATGCCAAACTCTTTAGTTATAGTCTGTCGTCATATAAAAATCTATTCTCGAAATCATGAACGATATTGATTCAATGTTTTATTATTTCTTATTTTATACCGTATGGCTGCAAAACAGCTTTCAGCTGAATTTTACCATTTACTTCCTGGAACATAATTTATAAACCGTTTCTAGCCCTCAAACCACCTTCGCATACAAATTATTCCTCAAACTTTTGAAGCATATTCGAGTCCTCATTCTCTTTTATGAGAGTCAATTGAAGAAAAAATTCAGAAGAAAGTCTTGTTCCGACCTCCGTGGACGATAAGAGATAATAGAATTCGTATATGCTTCCCGTCCCTCCTAAATCAAGCTGATCCTAACGGTGTGTTACTTCTTCCTTTTAACGACTCCAATTAGTAATTAGGTCACATCATCACGTTCATTTCTTCCGAATACAAGAAATCACTGATTACTCCATGGGGGTTGAATAAACCGATTGCAAACGGTAATTGAAACGACCTCTCTTGTCATGTTAGAATCGAATCTGTGGGGGAATATGTCGTTTTGATGGTATTTCGAGGTATTGACACATGTGACGGATTCTATTTACGATTTCTCTGGCAATACTTGAGTGGGTAACCTAAAGCGTCGCTTGTGCAATATCCAGGCTTCAATCGGAATATTTTCCTAGCTTATATGTGAACACCAAGTAGCTGACGTACAGAATTCGAACGAAAGAGGTGAAGACAGAATAGGGTATGCCTTTTATGTCGGCAAAACCCACCCTTCACTTTGCAACCCTTCTGCACTCGGTTTTCTACAAAACCAGTACTCGGATTGGATTCCTATATGGACTGTGTTTGGTCTACCTAGTGCAGCACTTGGTTTGACTTTTTTTAAACCACCACCCTGAATCACGAGGATGATGTATCTTTTCTTCCTTCCTGGCCATCCCCTGACTTTTTATATTTCCTTTTCTCTTTCCCTTGTTTTCTTCCTACGACTGCAATATCTAGTCACTGATTGTGTATAAACATCGGTTCCGTTTTGTCGCCACGAGTGGTCTTTAGTGCCTTTCCTTTCTCAAATATAGCTCTAATCAGATTCTTATTTCAAAGAAGATAGATCCTGAGATTCCGTTTCCGGTTTCTTGTTTTATTTTGCTTTAGTTTCTCTGAAAAATTTCTGTATGTAGGATTTATGGAAAAATACGTTGATAAGGAGAAAAAGGGAAGGTTTGTTACTCAAGATCTTCACGGAAGTGGGTAATAGTTCTATCAGCGATGGAATTGGGACAACCTTTTGGAATGTGTCTTCATATTGTATTTATGGTTTATTCTGCATGTACGTATCGACGTGTCCAAATGACAAGATTTTAGCGCAAGTAGAGAAGTTCTATCTGGGGCAGTGAAGTTCGGAAGATCAAAAGTCCCATTTGAATTGTATTGTGCACACCAAGTATTTAACATTTCTATATGCTCTCTCAGAGATATATTCTTGTCATTTGCACACGTCGATATATAATTTCTGAATGACAACCAAAATCTAACTTATTTCACTTTTTCATTTATTATTATTTACATTTTTTTTAAACCTCAGCTGTTGACAGCACGATTCATCCCACAATCTCGCATCAGTCGTCGAGGTTTGTTACTGACAGAATCTCATCTCCCATCGTGACATACGTCGAATAACCAGATTATCCAATGCGATACGTTGGTTTTCTTATTTCCTCGCTCGCATCTATCCTTCACCTTTTTAGTTCCTTGTGATCCATATTAGAATTTCCATGGTCTGCGTGGGTATTTTCTCTTTCAAGTTATACTTACCAAGAGACAGAAAGTTAGGAATGACTCTAAAAAGAAAGCTACAGATGGAAGAAATTGTGACAACCCCTTCCCTATGAAACACCAAGTTTATGTGTCGTACGTATCTCTTGAAACTTGACAATCTTATTTCAAAGCTTCGTCGCTCCATTCAGCTTCCCTTACCACAAGTCTCAAGCCAACGAAAGATGGCAGGAATCCATGCCAGGCACTCGACGCGTTTCAAACGGAAGGTGACAAAGACCGAGTGATGAAATTACAGAAAAATCTTAAGAATCTTCTTCATCTAGAGCGTGTTTGTAACAAAGCGAGTAGTTACGACCGCGTCTCTGTGAAGCTTTTAATGTGATTAAGTTCGTAGTTTCCGGAATCGCGTAATACTGTAACAAAGTGTCAATGGTTTCTAAGGATCTCCGAGTAACTGTAAACAATTTGCAACGGCGAACAATCCTGTTGAAGTCACTCCTACCAAATAATACAGAAATCTTGTTAGGTGTGAAAACGAGGTCGTGTCGCTAATATTCCAACCATCAGGAAGCCACCACCCTAAATTAATCAGAACATGCATTTACCTCTATAGCAGTATTACCATATTGAGGTAAAACTTGGATATTCCACGTAGCTCTCTTGGCAAGAAAAATACGTCTCCTTAAGTAAGTCACAACTTGCATAAACCAAGATTCGCTGCACTGCAGTAAAGTATAAACGATACATAATGAATCGTTCCGAGTTACACCATTTTTTCTCCTTCGAACATTTTAAGCACGAAATGTCTGTGGCTGAAGTTGAAGAAAGCGTTTACAAGATTGACGACTCAAAATACGAGTTTCGAATTCATTATAGGCGCACACTCTCTCAACACTTTGTACACTCGGCATTAGGGGTGCTTGAAGCTTGCTTTAAGTGATGCGGAAAATTTACATTAAACTTGTCGAGATTAATTTCATTTGGCGGACTATAACTTGAAAATTAGGATTCCAAAGTCCTGCTAACCTGTTGATATTAATTCAATGGTTGTAAAATAAGAGTTTCATAATTAAAAGGAACTCCGCACTAATGCTTCCTTTCATTCCAGTATTCAACTTCTCTCTGAGATCCAGAAAGTGTTATCAGAAAATCTCTACTATTCTGAAAATTAAATTCATATAATGGGAGGTACTTGAGGGTAATAAGCTCAATAATACGTCATGATGATTTCATGAAAGTGTTTTCTGGATATATTAAAGTAAGAGAGATGAGCCTTAAAACGGTTGACTACCTCGTTTGAAGAGTCATTTAAGATATTTCAGTGAAACCACCTTCTGTGAAGAAGATAAAAAATGTCATTCTTGTCATGGATATCTTAGTGCTTGATTGAGTGCTTTCATTACACATACACGTGAAATGGCATGTGACACTCATATGAAGTTTAACAAATAAATTCTTTGATAATGAATTCTTATATTTCAAAATTTTAATTAATATTTTACTGAAAGAAAGCAATTATTCACAGTTAGAATTGATAAATATAATTTCGAACATGGATACTTTTGCAAACGGAAAGAGGATTTGAAGGATGTACTCGACACACTGTCAGTTTCAAAATTGAGCAACCTTTATGATGATTTGTAAAATTGACGAAAACAGGTCCTCAAGCGTTTACAATAATGATGATTCAATAATAATTGTTTTATTGCATGAATTTTGAGAAGAATTTAACATTTCAGAACTCAAAGGTAAAATATGTAATGTAAATTATTTTAAAAGTGATTTCAGACTTTATAGACCAAAATGCTTTCAAAACACAGGAAAGAGGGTAATTTTTCTAGAGAAAGGAATGATAGGGAAATAAAATTTTTCAAATGAAATTAATGTAGGTACCATATTTCTAAGATTTCATTTCAAATTACGTACATTGCATTTCCAACAAAATAGTTGAATTTTCAATGAAGTAGTAAAATTATCAAATTTTCAACCAAAAGAGATGAATTCCGAACCTAGAGAAATATAATAATAGATATTTTAATGAAAAAGAATTCACTTTTGACCAAATAATGTGGATTTTTAACCTGAAAGATGACTTTTTGATGAAATAGTTGAATATTCAACAAAGTAATTAAATTTTCAACCAAATAGTAGAATTTGAAAACAAAAAAAATGAATTCTGAGCCAAAAATGTACGATTAAGCTTAAAAAATTAAAGAATAATTCAGGAAGATGAATTTTTATCCAAAAAGATAACTCTTTAACAAAAGAATAGAATTTTTGAAAAAATAATTAAATTTTCAACTTAATAGTACAATTTTTTTTTGAAGAAGATTGATTGTGAACTATAAATATAAAAATGGACTTCTCAAATAAAAAGTATGAGCTTCCAACCGCAAAAATATAAAATTTGGACATACAATACAATTTTCAACCAAAAGAGATGAATTTTGAACCAAAGATGTAAGAGTAGACTTCTTAATGAAACAAAAAATTCTTTTAACCAAAAAAGAAGACTTCTCTACCAAACGACGAATTTTCAATAAAAAAGGATCGAATTATGCAATATGACAAACATCCAGCAAAACAGTTGAATTTTAGACCAAAAGATGATAATTGTAGAAAAAAATAGGATAGATGAATTTTCTTATTGCCGCTCCTATTAATAAAGTTCTTATTCAAGCAAAAAAAGTGAAAATTCTGTTCAAGGAAGTAATTTACATTATTTCAGAATATAACTTGTGAAGTTTTCTGAAAAAGGGCTTATTTGGTTGGTGAATTGAAATTTTATTATGCGATTCATCCGCAATTAATTATATAAATTTAGCTTACCTATATAATTACTATGTTGAATATCTAAGAAGGAAGTTTTTATTCCAAAATATAGAAGAAACTTCAGCATTTGAACGATCCAGTAATACAAGCTCTAAATTTCTTAATATAGAGTATACAAGAAACATTCATTCTTTAACGAAACATTAACTTTAAAATTCTCTAAAAATTCGCGGCTTTCAAAAATATTCCCGGCTATTTTTCGGCTTTTTCCCGTTGCTCAAAATTCCAGGCCAAATCTCGGTTATCTCGGCCAGTGGCCACCGTGAAGCTTCAATGTCTCACACAAAATTTACTACAATTAATAAGCCAGTAAAATTTTCCTCGGTTTTATAAATCATTTCGAAGACCGATGAATTTAAAGTGAACTGCAGAAAGTAAAAATTCTTGGTAACCACATCAGGAATGCGCCTTTCTTTATATTGGTGTTGATGTTCACGCTTCAAGATAACGACTTTCAATAAAAATTCAGTAAATCAGATTTAACAAATCAGTTGAGGATCGTTGACCATTGATCGAGGCTTCTCAATAAAGTGAATAAAAGAATCTACTCTGGCTACTGTGCCTGTCACCACGCTACTTCCATTTCACGTGAAAGAATAGTCGGTTCGAGCAATCCAGAAAGGATTCAACCGACTCGATGAGCAACGCGAAAGAGAGAGATAGATAACTGATCGATTGGATAATTACTTTGAACGACAGCCTTAATCGAGAGAGAGCAACGTAGACAGGGCAAATGGTGGGAAACGAAAAGTGACGAGAGTAGTGATACCACTGCTAATGCTGCTGGTGACATCACTTTTTGCAACAGTTCACAGAAAGCAGGAAAAGATTGTTTTTTGTATATGTGACTATGGAACTGAACCACTGTATTTTTATAATCTTTTCTTAAAAGATTCTTTTTCATTTTTTAAGAGTTCGCCTCATTTTTCCCGATATTACGGATTTCACGATTTCCCTCTTTTCAGATGAGAAAAAAACTACTTCAAATCTCACTTTAGACAATTCACATATTTGAAGCTTAATAATAAAAGAGATGGGTGAAGGTCTGTACAAAAATTTTATTTTATAAATTGCTAGCGGGCTGCAATCGGTAACTTAGACTTTCTACTTGTAATAAAGTGTGTATCTATGCACTCAATCGAATAATCTCCTAGGGACCCAAAATTGACAGATAATGAGAAAACGCATTTCTTTTTTGCAATATTCCTATAAAAAGTAAACATTTGATGAGATCTTGGAAATCGAAACTTGTCTTCGAGATAATCAAGGTCTTTCTCTCTCTGTATTATAATAACATCCAAACATTCCCTAAACTTCTATCCAAAGTTTTCTTTCGCCTGCAAAGTTCATTTACCGTCATTTCGATATTTAATTTTTTCCGTTTGTATTTTTCATCATCTTAAAAGTGTAAGAGCTATCATATTCTACTAATGAAATGCAATTCAAATTTTTTGTTTACGTTTTAATAAACTTTAAATTGAGACCATGCGTAATTTTTCTTACTTTCAACATGTCTCAACTTCGGAACATAGAAAAATATTTGCGCTGAAAAGTTAATATTCAGTTCGTCGATGCCTTAATTTTAAAACACAGAAACATTGAACGAAACTCAAGATTCACTAGGAACAAGGACCAGATTTATGAACACAACAACTTTTGAAGTTTTTCACTTTTGGGGACCTATAGTTCTTGGAAATAACTATTTTCTCCTGGCAGTAATTTCACATTCTTTGAAAAAACAGTCTGAAAAACATCTTGAATCCAGTAGCTTCTAGCTGAATAGAACAAGTACACGCAAGGAATAACATAACTTTGAATTAAAACTTTCCCTTCGCTTGCCTCAACCACTTGTTCCTCGGGGATACTCTCATTACTTTCAATAATCCTCAATATCCTCTGAAGAATCAACAGCCTAACAATCTTAAACTTTTGCCGATTGCGCAACTTTAATTAAGCAATTTCTTTGACACTTAGTCTGATTAAAGTAGTTTATTATTAGTTGATTCAAATTCCGGAAACGAAAATAATTCAAGAGTGATAATATAAAACGAGTGAAAAAATACTCGAGAATTTTCATAACTTGGTGAAAGAATCCTCGCAATTGTCACGCGTAATTTAAAAATTCTTTCAGGTTGCATGCTTCAGAGGTCGAAGCCCTGTAGATAATGCTCTGTGATCTGGTAATTGTAAAAAATATAATTTTCAGAGGATTTTTTTAATTTTTATTATTTCTATTGAAGTGCAACTTATTGAAATTAACAAGAATTAATTAATTTTGCTATTAGTCACGTAGGTTTTGTCGACTGATTTTTCTTCGATCTAGTTCACGCCTAATGTACAAATTTGTATGCAAACAGACGAAATTTCAACATAACAGTTTGATATTTAAACAGATAAAATGAATTTTCAACCAACCAGGTGAATTTTCAATCAAGATAATTGATTTTCTACTAAAAAAGACGAATTCTCAACAAAAATACATAATTTTTCAACCAAATATTTGAATTTTCAACCAAGGAGATTAATTTTCTACAAATGAAAATGAATTTCTGACAAAATGCCTAAGTTTTCAAAGAAATCGTTGGATTATACGCCAAGAGGATTAATTTTTTACTGAAGAAGATCAAATGTTAAGAAAAAATACGAATTTTTAACAAACTATAAATTTCCAACCGCCTAGCTGAATTCTTATACTAAGAAAGATAAATTTTGATTCAAAAATGCAATAAGTTAAGTTTTCGTCTCGAAACATTAATTGAAAATTTTAAAAAACGGATTCTCTACAAATCAGTTGAATTTTCAACCAAGAAGATCGAATTTATTCTGAGTTAGGGGGGGGGGCAGTGGAAGTAGGGTTACGAACTAACATAACATTTAATACGTTTCCTGACTCTACTTTGATAATAATTCATTTTTTGTTTAGAAATTTATATGTTTGTTTAACAAGTAACCATTTTTTATTTTTAGAAAATTGATGTTCTTGGTTAAAGAATCATATTTTTTGTTCAATAATATAACTGTTTGGCTGACAATTGATCTGGTTTATTCCAGAATTCATCTGTTTTGTTGAAAATTCTACTTTTTTGGTTTAATTCAACTGTTTTTTTTTCATTCAAAACTTTTTTGGCTTAAGTATTAACTATTGAATTTTTTGTTGAGAATTTGGATGAAAGCCCTTTTTTGTTGCATTTCAATCTTTTCTATTAGATGATTCGACCATTTGGTTGAAAATGCATATTTTCAGGCTGAAAATTCAATTTCTACGATAATGTCATCTTTTTTGGTCGAAAACTAAACTGTTTTGTTGAAAATTCGTCTTTTTGAAAGAAAAATTTATGTTTTGTGGTGAAAAAAACATCTTTCTTGGTTGGAAATTAACTTTTTTGGTTTGAAAATTCAACTTTTTGGTAGATAATCTTGAAATCTTAGAAATTTAAAAATGTTTATTATTGAATACTATATGGCATCTAGTATTTACATTCTTTTCATTTAATAAATTTCATTCTCCTATTATTCCCCTATTTTGGTTATAAATCACCCCATTTCACCTATTTGAAGAGAATTTGTTCTACCTTACTCTTCGGGCGGTTAATTCAAAACTACGGTCGTCAAGTAGGAGGTCAAAAATATCACAAAATTGGTAACGTAGTTTATGGACGGCCCCCCATGCACGGTCCCTCATTCAATTGAGCCGCCGGATGCAATAACCAGCCCGACACTCAAAAACGCGTAACAGTATTGTCCGATCATCTCAGAAAAAAAAATGTTCGGAATCAGAAAATCAATTTTTTGAAAATGCAGAATTGTAGGGAATGAGGAAATGAAACTTTTTCCTATTAAATTTTTTTCCAAACGTTTATTTTTAATATTGAAAACGAAATATTGAAAAAAAAGTTTCTCTCTGATTTAATTAATTTTTAAAACTTAAATCGTTCTATCTCAGCCAAATATCATTGTAATGAGTTCCTATTCGCAGGACATATTCAAAATACTCTAGCGATCCCTGGAAAATCATAAAAAAGTTGACAATCGCTTATTGTTCAATCATTTTCAATTGCAAAATGAGGCCAATCGATAATTGTGTTTTCTTGGTTTCGCCGGTAAAAAGTATCTAGGTAACTTCGACTTTCAAACAACTTCCAGTGAGTGGTTTGCTCAACAATATTGAATGAAGGTTTCTGGAAAATCTCATATTGATTCTTCGAGTATTAACTAAGATATTCAGATTTGGCAAAAGTACTCGACGTCTGCCCGCGCTGTTAGCTAATGCGTCGCGAGTCAATTATTCATCGTTTCTCAAATTCTAATATACTCTAATTGTTTCTATATACGTTAATAATTTTCATTTGTCGAATAATGGATGAAAAGAGGAAAATCTGTAATAATTTCTCCGAAGAACAATTTAAGTGGATATTAAATATACAATGATACCTTCTGGGCTTTTAATTCAATTTGTATCGACTGAACGGTACCTGAACTACTTCCCTCGCGTACTATAAAACATATGCTTTATGTATTGGGAAACAGTTTCTTACTTTATGCTCTTTCCTTTTTTCGATATTCTTGGAAAAGCTTTCGCTATTACGTTTGAATGCAATTCGAAAACATCTCTCAATATTACATTTTAATTCAGCTGGGCAGAAGGAAATGTATATCCCCTTGTGAATTCAGCATTTCACTGGGTCCACAGTGGGGCAACGGACATTAACCAGCTGTACTAGAGTTCCGGAGTAGCCAGCCACATATGTGGTATTAATCACCCAGAGAAACCATTTCATATTTACAAGTCGAAATGGCAGGGAGGTCTCGACGTCTATTTGATTTTTAATTTCATATTATGCTCTACATCTTTCGAGAAATGCTTTATACCTTTCTGTCCCGCTAGTATTGTACTGCTAAACAATGGTGCGATCTAAGGATTAATTTCTCAGGGATTAACTTTACACTACAGTAATAGAGTTTCATTTTATATAATGCAAGTAGCTACTCTGCAAAATTCTTCCGCAAGTCGGATTTAGAAATTTTATTTCAAAAGTTACATCCTTTCTCTAAAGAGAAGGGAGAATAATAAAAAGGTATCAAACTATCACACTCTATATCTTATCAATCTTATCACTCTCATCTCTATATATTAAATGAATTAAAAATGCGATTCCTTACTTTGATGACTTTCATGAATTTTGAAATAAATGGTTTTAAACCTTTTGCAAAACCTTCTTTCTAGTCTGAAAGTGAGATATCAGTCAAAGGATATTAAAAAAAAATTGTATTTTTGTTGAAAAATACAACAAAAATAATAAAAAGGGTTGTTTTCAATAACTGATTTTTGCAACGATTTTTTTCCTGGAACTACACTCATTATCAGGATTTTTTTACAAAGATATTTGTATTTTTCTGAAAAAAAATAATCAAAAAATTTGTTTTTATTTCAAATTACACGATTGCCAAAAACTTTATAACTTTTTTCGATTAAAGTTCGAATTTTGTGAAATAATATTCACTCGATAAAAGTTTGTGAAGTATAGTATAATAATTATTAAATTTACTGAATACATGAATTAGATATGAACAAATTATATGATTGATATATTTATGGACTTGTAATTGAGTTCAAATACAGTGCATTGTTGGCTGGTCGCCAAATAGTGCTGAGTTGATAAACTCCGCGTGGTTTGATCTATTCTATTATTTAATTATTTCATCATTAACGATCAAAATTTATTTAAACAATAATACTAATTATTCAAAGAATTAGTGTTACATTTAAATATCTAACGATAAGTGACACACTTAACCAAATTGAAAAAATACGATTTTTTGTAGCATTTCCATCAAAATGTACAATTGATCTTTAATAAATTGTTTGAACAATTGGATACAGATTTTACATTAAATTTTGATTTCAACAGTGTCCAATTATGGCATTAATTACAGAAATAGATTGTTTTCAAAAATTTATTCCAGTACGAAATTTGTTTAAACAAATTCTTTGAAGTTTGGAATGAAATTTATTTCTTCTAAATCAACTTATTTGCCGACATCATAATATAAAATAGCTCACAAATCATAAATTTGATTTCCAACTACCTTGAAGAATTAACTAAACAAATACGAATATTTTGAAGAATAAGGTTGCAATGTGTAAATTGCATAGATATTTGATTATAAAAGATAAAGTTGACAATATTCTAAAAACTAGAGTGCTCGACCTCTTTTCAAAAAAGTTACAAGTAAATAATGATTAATTTTTTAAACAACTGGTGACTGCTTGAAACAAATATCAGTCTTCCTATCAATGAATAATTGTCCGAATAAACGTAAAACGGTACCTCTCAATGAGTTCGTAAGAAAATTATTATTTAAACAAAGGGGAATAATTTTCAAAATTGCAAGTTCGTTAGAAAATTCTTTAAAAACTTAATTTGTCAAACAAATATAATTTATGACAAGAATAGGAAAAACAGAGCTCAAGTGCGTCGATTTGATGCAAAATGGTCAATTCCAATTTTTAGGGAATTTTCGGGGCTTAGTAAGGGGAGCCTAAAATTTGATACTAATTCAGCGGAAATTATTTGTTGGACAATTACCAAAAAATTCTAATAATCTCCCACGAGGTAATTTCGAACCTAGAAACGCGAATCTCATTTTCCCGAAAACGAAATTGTTTCCACAAACACAAACATCAAGTTTGATGAAAATCACTTATTATTACTCATAAAATTCTTTAGATCCTGTGAAATAGAATTTTTCTATTATATAAATAGATTTTAATATCAATACCACATAATTGGAGTGCTCTCTAAGTCCTTTATCGACTTTTCCTGTAATTTTAGAGCTCAAATTGGACGATAACTGGTATGAAAAGAATTGACGACCCTACAATTTTTCGCTTCGATTATTGCATCCAACGTAGCCAGCTTTCAGTAGTGAATTCCTGTATCGGTCAGCCAGAAGGCTAACGGTAAGAACGAGGCAAACGCCGACTTCGTAGCCTTTGTCGAGCGCACATGGAGCGAGCGAAAGGCTAAAGGGTATAACGTAGTCAGAAATTCATAAAGGGCACTAGAAATATGGCGAACGTAAATGAGGGCGCAGGGATTCTGGGTAGAGACAAGAAAGAAACAAACTAAAGATGAAGTGAGGGATTGAGATGGAATGGAAGAGAAAAAGATCGCAGATAAAAGATTAAAAAAACCCTAGAACATGTACAAAGAGGGGAACTAGAAAGGCAATATATTAACAGATTATCTACTCAGATAATCCGTTTCAGCTTTTTCGTTGGACGCTTCCTCTTTCTCTCTTTTATAATTGCTTTATTGCATTTTTCGAATTCACTGCGACATTGCGAATCGCAATCCGTAAATGTGTCATTTCACATTCTAGAATTCACAACATTAATTATTTTGACTGCCA
>CAKNXH010001558.1:249083-306796 GCA_932178445.1 Andricus quercusramuli | reverse complement strand
TCTTGGTGCACACGATATCTTCAGGCCCGACGAGAGAGAGGGGGCCGAACCACCACCCCCCTCCGATCTCCGTCGGGGCGGGGGGGGGGGGGGCTCGGATTTTTCGGAACTTTAAGAAATCAACATTTGTAACTCAGGCATGACTTTGGTTACATGGAGAAAGTTTTGAAACTTCATTTTTATTTTAGTATGACTTTAGGAATATTTTTAAATTTTCGAAGTCAAGCTTCTTTTGGGACTGGAGTGAACTGAAGAAAAAAACGACAGAACGTACGAACAAAAGTCTTAATCTCTCTCTTACAAGTATACTTTCTATCCCTTCTGTCTGAAATAACATCTCCCTTTCATGCGGCGATTCGCAATTGCTCTAAAGACTCCTCTTCGATATCCCCACTATTCCCACGCGAAGCAGAGAATGTATATGCTTTCTCTCTCCCTCTCTCTCTCTCTCTCTCTCTCTCTGCTCTGCTCTCCCTTAGGATAAGATCTCCCAATACTTCACCACCTTAAACGCGTCCTCTATGTTTAGTGTACTCTAAGAAACGCCAAACGCACGTGGGCTTTTATTTCTGCCGTGCGTGGCCCCACTGTCACCTTTTTTTCTTAATCTATGGAAAATTTATAACTCACCGAAAGTTTCTGAAAAATTTGCTTCTATCAAAATATATCTAATTATGAATTTGTTCGTAATTTGGAATCATTACATTAATAATTAGAAAGAAAATTATCAGAAAAATGGACAGTTTGCACTTCAAAAATTTTCAAACTGCCGATTTTTACATGTATTTCAATAGAAATATTCTTGTGTTATTGAAATGTTATCCTTCATATGGAACTTTTGTTAGATGTCGCTAAATTTCTCATATTTTATTAATCATACCCACTGAAACAAACCGTTTTGTACCCATGAACTTGAATGATTCATGATTTTGTGTATACAGGATGTTTGAGAGTTATTTTAACATCACTGAAAGATTCACGTAAAGCAAACCAACATTTTTAAGAAACCAAAACCACGAGAGATTTTTTTATTAAACTTTCGGAACAAAAATTACTTAACAATAAGTGTAGGAAGTTTTTGTAGTCTTTTTTTGTAGTTTTTTGAGAGTTGTATTAGCAGCCCTTGATGGTTCGAACAAAGAGATAAAAGTTTCCTAGAAAGCATTACCTAGCAGTGAAAGTCTTTGAATTTATTTCATGTGTTGTTTTAACATTCATTTACTTTTCAAGCGAAGAAATTGACATTTCTTTACAACCAGAATCAAGAAAGATTCTTTAACTTAAATAATGGTGTCAAAAATCAATTCACAATAAACTTGGGAAATGTATCCTAGCAGGAAAATTTTATTGAAATCATTTCAAACGTTGAAAATCAATACGTAATATACGTGGGGTTAGTATACCGTAGTTTTCTAATGATATCCCAAAAAGGAAATCTCCTGAGATAAAACCTGTGAAAAGACAGTGGATTTCACGTTTCATTTATTGAGAATTGAAAATACAACGACCTAAAGAAATTCAAAGGCATATTTCAATAGTGCCATATTTCTAATAAGGGATCCAAATATGATTTTGTGGTGAAAATTTTGACCTGAGAACACCCAGTTTATAAGCTTTTTATTAGTTATAACTACTTTTTGGCTCTTGTGGTTCCTGTTTTTTGTATATATCGATTCTTTGTCTGAATGTTCAGGGGATGTTCGGACAGTGCTTACAATAAATTCAACGACATTCCTTACTAGGATATATTCTCCACATTCAACGTAAGGTGATTTCCGAGCCCAATCGTGTAATCAAAAAATCTTCCGTAATTTCTCTTTCCACGAAATCTTGATTTTCTTTTTGAATATTTAACAGATATAAAAGTAACCCTTGAAATAATTTGAACGACTTCCTCTGCTTGGACACATTTTCTACTTTTATTGTAAATTCATTTCCGACTCTAATAGCGTGATAAGAAATATTGTATCATTTTTGATCGTATGAAAAGTCAATTTTCTTGCTTATAGTTTGTAAGGGATACTAAAACCAGCCATAAAATGAAGTTAAACGCCTTTTCTGGCAGAGAACGTTTCCTGTACTTATTTTCGAAATATTTTCTAACGTAATGGTTTAATCCAAAAATCTCCCATGCTTTTGATTTGTTGAAATGTTGATTCCCTTGCTTAAATGTTTAAGGAACGTGACAAATCACTTTTGAAATCAATTGAACGGTCTTACCTGATAGGGTATGTTTGCTCACTTTATTTTAATTCCAAAAGTTTAATGAAAAATCTCCCTTTTTTGGTTTTTGCTTCAATCTTCGAGGGAAGTTAAAATAACTCCAAAACATCTTGTATAAATAAAATCGTGGACATGTCTGGTTAAGAAGTGCACATTTTTTTTTTAGCGAGAACTGTCAATTTTTTGGTACTTTCCTCTTGTATTATTGTTCTACAGTTCCAAAATTTCGAAAGAATTGTATAATCAGATATTTTAACAAAAAATCATTTATGTTTTGAAATTTTCTAAATTATGTTTGCTTTATTTAAAATTAGAAAGTTCCAATCGATTCTTCTAAAAATTAAAAAATAAATAAACTAGATAAAGCTTTATTAAAATTTCGAGGCATGTTGAATTAATTAATTATTTCTATAATTATTTCACTTTTTATGGCCAAAGTTTAACTTCTCAGCAGTTCAGTGGACTTGTAGCAGATTCAGAAAATATAAAAAATGTAATATTTGTATTGATTCAGTCAACCTTAAGCTTGTACTATTGATTGATCTAATGTGAAATTTTTTTTTATTCGTGAAATATCAAAGTTTTCCATGTCATTTTGAAGTGAACTTCTCTTTATTCTAATGTCCTTAGAACGTACCGAACTAATTATTTTAAGGCTGGAGGGGTCCCCACCCTACCGCGATCCGGCAGTCTATTTTTACCAACGACGCTCATTGGCTGCCTCGGCGTTGTATCAATGCGCTTGCTCTAAGCAATTTCTTCAACTGCGCAAGTGCCGAAAACAGCGGTCAATTCGAAATAAATAGATACTATCAATAATAATATAGATAAATACACCCGACATTCCTAGAACTACTGGCCCACGCAGGTTATCATCTCAAGGGGCAAGAGACGGTTTCGAGACTCTCACCTTAGAAGGGTGGCAGTGCGCGACTACTCAGTCGAGTATATTATGCAATATTACGCATTCCTATTGGAAACGAATCAGACGGTCGCAACTTGCGTAGTTGTAAAATTCATGGTCCGTTAGCGCATTTGCGCCTTCCAGAGTCTATCCAGTATTTTTGATCACGCACGACGTGAAATATATCAAATTTCCTGGAAATAGTACAATTTGCCAACTAAGTCTCAATGTAATAGATCAAAAAACGACTCAAATATTTCGCGGAATAGTGAGTTTTCGAAGCCATGTTAAGCTAGGTGGACATGTCAGCCGTCAGGAAGGTTAGCATATGTGGGACTACCACTGCACACGCGTTTTTGAAGAAAATATCCTAAACGTAAAGGTACTATATAAAGGTCTTGATCGTAATATTTTTCAAGTTTTTCCCGAAATACAATCAACTATCAACTATCCGTGAGAGTACCCGGTTCTGATCCCATCGAACTGACTTACTTTTACGTTTAGCATATTTTCTCGAAAACGCCGCAAGACGTATTCCCATGACGTCGTGATGAAATACTCAATTTAAGACTTTCCGCTCTTCGGGCACCTTTTTTTCATTTGTCAGCCACTGCCGCGTGCGTGACCGAACAGGGACCGTGGTGGGAGGTGACGAATCTGCGCAACTCAAAGTAAGCCTGTTCAGGGAGGTTAAATTAAGTGAACTTTGAAATAAGCGATCTTTAAAATAAAGGGAAGTTCACTGTATGTATAAATAATTTTATATTCACTGAAAAAGTTCTCTGATCGGAAGAAATGCAATTCTTAGATTCAATTCCTTCGAGCCAGAAAAACTGTTTACTTGATTGTACTGAATATTGTTCAAAGACAACAAACTCGTGTATTGATTGAAGAAAAATCATTTCTTTTTGCACCATTTCTTTGAGACGAAGAAATATTTCTTCAATTCAATGGTTTAGAGCCTTTAAATTAAAAAAATTCTTTTTCGAATAAGTAATTCATCGATGCGTGAAACAAATGTTTTGTTTTCTTTAAATCAAAGAAATATTCAGATAAATAAAAGTGATATTGATTAAGTGAAAGAGATATTTCTTTGATATAAGGGGGCGATACTGTTATTCCAATGGATCATGTCAACAGACAAATGGAGTAATTTGTTCTCTGTAGTATTAATTTATTTCCTTGGGAGATGTATTTCTTTTGATAAACAGAGTGAATTGATTGATGTCCAATTAAGATTTCCTTCAAATAAAGAAATATATTTTTGAAATTACTTCATACACCATTCATTCGAAAAATATGTTTGTAATATTCATTATTTGTACCGGGTAGTTCAGAATGTATGCTGATGGGTGCGCAGAGATTATGGTCTTACAATAGAAATTGATTAGCCATAAATTATCACCATAGTGATAATGTGAGAAATGTGGTAAATGGTGTTTATAGGTCTTCCTAAGTACCGGCCAGGCTTAGAATTTTTTGTCTACTCCGTGGAAATGAGAGTAAATATATGATTATAAATTATAATCATTATAATTGCATAAAATATTTTTTTCCATAAATAGGCCTCGCTAATTATTGTACTTTGTCGATTCAAATTTGTCAAGCAATGAAGGAATTTTTCGAGTGGAGTAAACTGTTCTTTAAAAGATTAATATTTTAGCAGTTCTAGTCACGTGTTTATTCTAAATAATATGTTGCGTTCTATAAATACATATATATTTATTTCCGTTAAAAACAATTTGTTAAAAATAAACGGTAATTTTACCTTAAAATATGCTTATTCAATTCAACGAATCATGATTTCGGTTAAAAAAAGCTTTTACTCAGACTGAGTAATATTTATTTGTATTTAATATCTTCTTCAACTTACACCATTCTTCTTTACATCACGTAACACACCTATTATATTGAATACTTATTTATAACAGTCAATGACTAATATATTTCGCTCAACGAATATTTCTCTGTGTGAACTAAATATTTCTAGATCTTAAGCATTAGATCTTAGCCTCAGAGCCTTAGATCCAAACAAAAAATTTCTTCAACGACATTCTGCTCTACCATTTCTTTGATTTAAATAAATTATTTTTTCAGTGTTTTATTCTTGAACCTGCCTTGCCCTACTCATTTTCATATCATTATCTTCGCCCAGAAATATACACAGATTTATTTTAAATCAAGGACCCGACCGAAACTTTCGTTCCATTTCTTTACTTCCAGTTACACAAAATAAATTGAATTCAATCATTAATGTTATTTCAGATAATATATAATTTCGGCCAAATTCCAGCACCAATATATCACAAAAATAGCTAGGCTAATATGGATGGATTTATAATAATTATTGTGAAATGCGAAATAAAGTATTAATAAGTTAGCAGAAATACATTTATTTACAAACAAATTTTTTCTTCTCATATTTTGTCTATAAAATTATTGTAATATTTCCGTTCCATTATTTTGAAACTCTCCAGAATGATTATACGCTGTAGAAATATAATGAACTAAATTGCATGAAATATTTCCGCCTTGGAGAATACTTCTTCCGCTGAGCCTGTTATCGAGGCTTTCTCTGCTTTATACTATTGGCAATATCCATTTTCAATATTTCCCTTCCAAGAAATGAAGCCGGAACGTGCGATGGCATGAAGGCTATGAATATTTTAAATTTAAAATACTCAAGATTATCCCCTAATAGTTTTTGTCCTGGCATTTCTGATATTCTGATATCCCCAGCAATTGGATTTATTGAATTTAAACCAAGTAAGTTTCAGTCAAATGCGCATAAAAATATTCATCGGCTTCAATACCTATTCGTGCATATTTTGAAATAAAATTTATGAAATTGGTTATCCACTTTTATTTACGTAGAAGGATGTTAATAATTCCATCAACACTTTTTATATTATCAATTTCAATTAATTTCTAATTTAATACTATATTATTTATCTACAACATTTTTAAAACTTAGAAATTGATGAAATACTGCAGAATTTTTAATACGAATTTTCATTTAATTAACAATATTGCTTTTAATGAATTACATTACCTGAGTTTTTATACACAGTAGAGTGCGACAAGCTTTCATAGAATTTTCAATTGCCTGGAATTGGATATGTGATATTCTCCGTTTCGCGAGAACCACGTATATGAGAGAGTCGTGAATTCTTTTATGCACGTGCAGGAATTGCTCTCTGATCACACTAGAAAAAATGCTTTTAAACATTGCTATAAAAGAAAAGCATCAGACACTACAATCGATTTTTTTGCTTTTTCTACTTGTAAATTTACTTCATAAAACCTCAAAGTGCTTCCTATAAAGGTATTAAACTTATTTGTCATCCTATACAGAAATTTATGACGCATGACTCCATTAAAAGCTGATAAAAGAACTGTCATAAAATTCGCTTAGAAAACGATAACGTATATATTTTGTGATGATATAAGCTTCAACAACTTATGAAATGCGGGGAAATTTTGATAAAATTTTGTATAACGAGAATGTTCAGAAAGGAAGTTGAGTATCAATATGGAATTTATCAAAACCCAACTATTTCTAAAGTTAATCTTATTCGCTAAGGACTGTTTTGAAATTTCGAAATTAATTTAGTTAAGCTGAGTTACACGTTCTCGAAGCCGGAAATATATTGTAGAAAACGTTCTTCAAAGATTTAGCATGTCTAGTTTTTCCAATTCTCAACTACTTTTATAAAAAATGTAGGTAAATTAGAGAAACAATATATAGAAATAATTTGATAGAAATATTTGTTTAATGACACCTTATCAAGTGCGCTCATTCTTAACTGGACCCAAAAACCATCCGATGTTGACGCTACTCCTTTCAAAATTTGAAAGTTACAATAGAAAATGTTAATTTTTTACAACAGAGGGTTCCTCAATGGTCCAGGATTACCCTTAAGCATTAATAAAAAATGCTTTAGAATTGACCAATTATTTTTGGAGTGAACAAGTAATGTTTCGCACCTGATTTAACATTTTTGGACGTTTTTCTTTTTAATCACCACATTATAATTATTACATTATTATTTCAGTCCCAATTTTCAGAGTTGATTATTTTGTTTCTTTTCAGTATATATCAATAGAACCTTCTCAAAAAAAATATTATTCCTAATATTTTCTAATTTGTAATTTATACAAAGATGCGATACTTAGAACACGTTCCAGGAATAAAATTAGGGGAAAACTTTCCAAATGAAAATTCCCTTGTATTTATGTGCGATTAACCTTAGTTTCGAAACCCCTTCTCAAACATAGAAACTTGTACGTGGGGAAGAAGGAAAAGTCTATATTTCACGTAGTTGAGCTTGATTAATATATTTTGGGGGTAAACTAATCTATACCTTGCTTATGCTATCAGTCATTGTTATAGAAAAGAATGAAGTTTCCTAACTTTATCGGGTGAAAATTCGTAAATATATGACACTGGAAAGAAAAAGTGACCTTGTACAGAGAATTATCCATATATTAAATTTCTACAAGCTTTTATTCAAACCCAAACAGCAATAGGATGAACTGGGACATCCCATTCGATCCTCTTTATCTTTCAGGTTGTCCCAAGGATATCCCACGTGATAACCACTCGGATATCATGCAAGGCGGGAATTGGAATCAATCGTCTAGCTGCAAAACCGGCCATCTCCAAAAAACATAATTGTTGGGAAAAGCTGATTTTCTGTCACACTTAGCAGGATTAGATGCGAACCAAAACTCTTTAGTTGTTGAAGATATTAGGGTAGTATGTTTCAAAAAAATGTTTCCTATTTCTTGCTTGATTAAAAGGAACTTCTTCCACGAACTTCTTTAGCTTTAAGAATGTAGGTGAACGCTACACGAAACGAGCAGCCATTTCCAGCATGGAGATTTGACCGGTTTTGCAACTAGACGATTCAACTCAGGGATATCTTAAGGATATCTGGGATGTCTTTGGGACATTTTCTCTCCGCCTCCACGGACTGCGTCGATCCTTTTCTGTGAACTTTTCCGTAATTCAGGCAAGATTATAAGCAATAAATTTAGAATGTATGTGTTCATGAACTTTATAACAATTAGTAGAACTCTTCTTCATTTTTGGTACAAAATTAAGCTTTATAAAATGAAAATTGCCGTAGTTATTTCATTTTTTATAGGAAGGAAACTTAACATGTTTGTAAGTCATTTTTATGCAATTTAATGATAAAAAATCGTTTTTCCGCTGAGTGTACTTGATAACACAACTCCTCTAGAGTACAAAAACACACTTTTTTTGAGATCCTATCGGCCAAATCTTTAAAAATTCAGTTGAAAAATTTGCCAATTTTTAATAACAGATGAGTTCTTATGAAAACTAATTATTATTCCGAGCTGAAGTTTTGCACACTTGTTAAGATTAGTAGGGACATATTTTCTGAAAGTTTGAAACTTGTTAATTAATTATTGCAATAATAATTGCATATTCGAAAAGAGGCACTTCCAGACGGTTTTTATTCTTTCTCTCTTAAACTAATAAACAAATCCTAATAAACGACAGGTCATTTTGTAGATATTTGTAAGACCTACATGTTTAACTACACTTTTTTCCTGCCAGGCATATACGAGTAGATTAGTTGAAATAAACAAAGAAACAGTTTTTGCAGTCTTCGATTATTTCTTACACAAACAGTGCTTTCGACCCCTTGGTCGCAATCATATAGGCTTTTTTTCTGCATGCTGACACTGCAAGAATCCGAAGTCAAATTTCCGATAGCATTCATTTTCTCAAATGTGCCTTTTTTGGACAGGGCGCCTGGACTATGAAAACGACTCAGGTTTTTGCCAGATCCATAATACGTATACAAAAATGGATTGTTTAATGTAATATTCGAACTATATAAGCTGAAGGCAATTTTACTCGTGGGAACAAAGCGATTTTTTCGAAAAATGTTCTTGTTTTTTTTGTTGTAATTTGAAATTGGGTGCCTTTTCAATGCAACGGTGAGTTGTTTATTTATTGGTAAGAAAAAAAAACCTTCTGTTCGACAGAAAGGAAAATATGATATCACATATATCTTAGAAAAATTATCATTATATATATTGTATTTTTCAAACTTCTTCTCGGGTGAACCTTGTTTTTCATCATAGCCACGGACTAAGTCGAGTGACTGATGTGATGAGGATGTCATAGGTTCATTCAGTACGATGCTAGAAATCTTTTGCGATGATATTGTAGGTACAAAATTAGGAGCATGGTGTAGTTTTGAGTTTGTCTTTTACCAGTGTTATCCTTACACAGCGCCGCGAGCGTTGGAGGTGACAAAAGTCGCTTCTGGATGCTTCCTCAGAGCTACCATATGCCACCACATGTTTTTAGTCGCTTGCTTCCTGATGGTCTAGAAAGTTTCTTACAATGCGACAGATGATTAATAAAACCGCCTTCTGAGCTGCTGCCAGTGCCCTACTGACTCCTGAATGGTCAAGATGTTCTGTCCATCTTGCGTGCACATTGCCTGTAGCCGGAATCGCAATAGGTTGAATAGATGCATGTTTCACATTCCTCCATATAGCCTTAGCTTGCTACACTTTGGATCATGGTTGTATAAGTTGCCTGCGAATTTCGGTAAAGTGGATGAGAAATGCCGATGATGTAAACTCTTCCACCTTTCTTTCTGGCATCACAATGTCGGGTCGATTGGCTCGGATGCAATGAACCGTCTGGATAATAACATCTCAATATAGGATGTATCCTTCGTTCTCTGAAACAGGCATTGGAACGTATCTATAGAGGGGCATCCATTCTATTAAGAGTCCTATGTTCAGGGCAAATTGTTGACGTATAATGCCCGCCACATCATAAGACGCCCTTTTTCTACCAAATATTAGATGCCTCAGTATCCACTTCATATTGATCTAATGTTTTTGGGTGCTCGCCGTGGATGGCTTTATGTCTCCATTGCGTTTCTAATTCCTCTATAGTTTCTGACCCAATATTCAAGGCCTCCTCTGAGGACAAATTCAAAGGCATGTAGTCAAGATCCGCTTTACAGATGGTGTTGTGAAGCGTAACATCTCTCTTGCTGTTAAAATAGTCTCGCAACTGTATGACTTGGGACTCACACAGTTTCCTGACATCTACAGCGCGCCTACCTCCTCTAGGTCGTGATAGAGCTACCTTTTCAATCGCCGAATTACTCTGGTGCATTCGGTGCTTCGACATTTCTACGCAAATGGTTCTGTTCAATCGTTCAAGGTCGGTGTTTGACCATTTGATGGACCCAAATAAGTAAATGAGGACAGGGATGGCATAGGTGTTGATTGCCCTGATCTTGTTTGTCGAGTTAAGAGAACTCTTCAGAATCAATCTGATTCCTGTAGTGAAGGCAGTCGTTAGGCTTTTCTTAACTATCGTATGCTGAATTCCCTTAGATTCGAGAATACGCAGCTATTTATATGATTCACCCTCTGCCATTACCTCGATGTTATTCTCGAAATGAAATAAATGCACTGGCCTGCATTTATCTAGTCCGAACTTCATGTGGATATCATTGGAAAACTGCTTTGTGACATCGATCACTTGCTGCAGTTTCTGGTGCGAACGAGCGTATAGCTTCAGGTCATCCATGTATGGAAGATGAGTCACTTCAATGCTGAACAGAACCACAGTGTAGTAAAAAAGTCTCCTTGAAAGATACCCATCGTAATGCGTATTAATCTAGTTATCATTGGTTGTTAGGATGTCATTCTCGTTGTAGTGAGAATATACCTTATCGGCAATTATGTCTGTAAGGCATTCGTAAATTGTTGGAAGAGGCTATCAGTCTAAATTCAGATGGATTTTGAGTGCCTGGTATTTTAGGCAACATATACGTAGTACCTTTGAGCATAAAGCCTGGCATCAGATCTGAGTGTTCGATGATCTCCTAAAAACTCCTTGCCAACGCAGGATGCATACTCGTCAGGTACTTGTACCAGAAGTTGCGCACCATGTCTGGACCTGGAGCTTTCCAGTTACTTACTTTGCTGACATCCATATCTAACCTAATCTTCCATGGTGGATCTCGATTCCATCCTGGGATAAAGCCTACAATTGTAATCCTAGTTCTGCGGCCCGACGTTCTAACGGCTGCCACAGTTGAATAGTATACAAGAGTTTGCACCTTTAATGCAGTTTATGTTGCGTTCAAATGCATAGGTCAAACCTTGCTGTTCAGGTATTCTAGTAGAGCACGCAGATCATTTGTGATGTTCATCTTGGGCAGAGAATGCCTTTGTGTTGGTTCTATATGTATGACGTCCAGTAAATCATGACCAAAATTCCGCTCAAGGTTCTGTAGTTTTTCAGGGATTTCGCTGTTCACATAATCGTTATTAATGTCAGGATGTGGTTCTAGTAGATCCCGTACTTGATGTTCATTATCCCTAGCACTTATGCCTTCAGGTTCAATCAGTTCTCTGTTGATCACATTTTCCACTTCTATTTTAATAGAAGCTATATCAACAGCCGAAAGCAGTCTGTTTGTAGATACTGAGCGTTTCTGTTGTGCTAGATTCTTCTCATTTATTCTTGTGGCTAGCTTTGGGTACTGAAATAAGAAGAGTCAATGATGTTCTATCCTCACATTTTGCCCACCTTTCTCTGCAAAAATATAAGGGCGCATAATATTTCTGTTCATACAGTATTTCCATTCAAACCGCCTTCTTGGTTGCTAAAATTCTGCTCCTGCCTCTAGTTGTATTATGCCATCTGCCTCTGTAGGTTGCGGTGATGATCGATCATTGTCAGGTTGAGGAAGAACATCAATTGCCGCTGCTCGATCATGTGACGCGGCTTCCTCTAACTGATGTTCATTGTCGTCATTTTTCCACGCCAAATGAACCCGTTGCTTGATCTTAATTGTTTGATCTTTTTAGATGTGTAGATTAGTCCTGATGCCCTTCAACGTAGCGAAAAGATCTCTTAGTGCGACTTTTTTTATTTAAAGATACTTTGCACCAAACATTGTCCTAGAGTTGTATGCTTTTTGGCTCTTGGTTTCAAACTTCGCACTTTTATAGAAAGGACGCACCACTTCCTCTTTCATTGCGGTATCCCACTTGATGCTCTTCCACGGTATTTCGGTTGAAGTGGTTGGCTACAAATAGCTAACGCTAGCCTTACCGTTTGTCACAGATGTAGTGTAGTTTGGAGTTCATCTTTTACCAGTGATATCCTTACAAAGCGGCCGCGAGCGTTATTCATTAATTTATCATTTTAAACCTTGCCAGTTGCTTTAATGGTAAGAAAAAAAACTTCATTACAAGCATCATTGTATTATATTATGTTATCATATCATATATTACTCTAAGCAACGAAAAATCAGCACTTCGAGATTTTATGCAACTTGAAACTAACGGGGTGACTGCAGCTTGTCATACAATATTCTATTAAATTTGAGTTGCCCCCCCCCCCCTTCAATTTAAAACTCCGGTCCGGATTTCCATACTGTTAGAAGACCCCAAAAATATGAGTATCTATGAAAATTTCCGAGAGTATAGTTCAAAATTGTGCCCACCCCCTCCTCCTAGGCAGAGTTCGAACTGAAGAATTAGACTGCTTAAAATAACTGAACATTTGCAGGGTACACTTCCAAAAAGGTCACGCAAGAATTTCGACTTGATACTTGACTTATAGGTTCCTTTTGTATCCAGGTTGAAATACCCGAGAGGATTTTTGGCACATAATAACATTAACTAGGTTATATTAACATGGAATACTATTTTTAAATAATTTTTCTATTCAATCTTGAAAAATATTCATCCAAAATGAGAATGCTATACATAAAAGTAGTAGATCGCATCGGAAAATATATTTTTGTCCATATACTTTTACCTAAAATTAATGTTTTTCAAAAAAATTGTCGAAAATATATTTTGAAATTTTTCTCCAAAAAGATATTAAAGTTTGTGAAAGTATTGGGTATTTTAACTCAGGCACAAGGATTTGTTGATATCACTTCAACTAATTTGTCCCACCTTTTTGATACAGCCGGTTCAACGCATGGTATACTACAAAACATTACAAAAGGTATGCCCATGGGGAACACAAGGTAACATTGAATCAACATGCTGCTAAAAAGCTTTTATCATGCTACGGGGAAAAGTTTCAATTATTTTAATTTGGATTTTCTCATTTAACCTTTGTTGTGCACACCTCTTTGAAATTACGTATTATGCACAGGGGGTATGTCATACCCCAGTCACTTCAAACGTTTATTGCAGACGTACAAATCGTTATTTTGACTCAAACAAAATTGCTGGCCATTGCTTAAAGCTTTTAAGATAAGGCCTAATATATGGCATTAACATTTTGTAACGTACAAAAATTATAAATGATGTTGACAAAAAAAAAAACAACGAAAAATGAACTTTTTCACTGAAAAATGCATAAAAATTTCAATTTTTAATATTTTTGAATAAATTTTGCGGGACTATTTTCTTGAAGTACCACACTCTCAAGAAAAAATATTAGTTTATGGCGGGGTTGAAAAAAGAATATTTATTTTTCTATATGAATTCACGCGATTTTAACAAAAATGAAAGTATTGATTATTATAAGAAATATGGGTCTATTTTAAAAAAAAATCGTTTCATTGGAAGATTTTTGAGTCATTATCACACAAAATGATGTGAAATTATACAAATATAAAAAAAATTACAAGATTTTAGGAACAAATATCAATCTACAACATCATCGAAGCCGTGGGATTCTTCGTCCACCACATGTAGCTGCTCTAGAATGGGGCGGTTTCTCAAATTATAAGTCATCTACAGACATTACAAATATATGTATTCATAAAAGAGGAAAAAAACAAGCTCTTTTCCACTATTATTCACACTATTTACGCACTAATAGGCCAAAAAAACGACAAAATAAAAGTTGAAATTATTCATGAAATTACACGTACTGTGCACATGGGGTATTTCACACCCCAGAATTTCCGAACGTCAACTTTTCACCTCTGCCAAGAGCAGACAAAAGCCGGACGGGCTAAACTATGTATGGGATCTTGAAATGTTATTCCTAGACTACATGTAGACGGCAGCACAGGTCCCGATTCGCATTGTACGGATTAGAAAAACGCGTTTGAAAATACGTTGGGGTATATCCTACCCCCAGTGCACAACAAAGGTTAATACAAGAGTCGTTCTTTTTATGCTCTGTATTGTGACAAATTTTCAGATTTACCTTGAGGCAAACTCTCAATTAACTTCAGCTAATTTTTTGTCGTCTGTGATAGATTGAAAGAATTGAAAATTTCTTGGCGGTATTTTGGATTATCTCTGATGCTTTTATTTAGTAACATTCATATGTATCGAATATTTTGTGTTAATTTTCAATTATTTTCGACTTAAAAACAGTCAGATTATCGGGGAAAAATGACACATGAGTCATTCTCCGACGAAGTGTAAATTTTATACGTGTAAGCCCACTGGTTTCCGAAAATCGAGTAACCTGTTATAAAGCTTTTATTAGGTATGAATACAGGAAGCATTCCTATTGGTCGGTGATTGAGGTTACTCGATTTTTGGAAACCATGGGGCTTACATGTATAAAATTCACACTTTGGCGGAGAACGACCCATATAACCAACACTGGGACACGTGGTTTCTTTGCGTTGGAAAAGAGGTTTGGTGTGAGTGGGGGGAACGATGTAGCCCACAATACCTCCCACCAATCACGCCGAACCCCTTTTCCTACGTAAAAAAAAAAACACGTGTCGGAGTTTTCGGCCTTTAAAATCAGGGATCTTGAAACTCCTCCCACCTTTCCAAGGTCTCTGATTTAAAATGCCCATCACTAGGACGCTTATTTTTTTTGGTGTTGGGAGAGAGGTTCGGTATATCCGAAGCGGATATCCGCTTATCATTTGTAAGAATAAATTCAGACTTAGAATCCTGGATGTTGGTCAAGACCGTTATGTGGCTGGAATTGATGATGAGGGATTTCCAGGGATCTTTGTGAAGCATAAAAAGTATAAAGAGCATAAAAAGTCCAATTGAATAATACATAAAGTGAACTTTTTTCCATGGTCCTTGGGCATATTGAAGTTGTGGCATTTTGATGCAACTCCTGTCATTGAGTTTCTGGAAGACCCGAAGAAAGCGTGATATCTAGCGGAGAAGCGGATATTCTCGAGCTGCGCACGTTCTTTCGATCTTCCTAGGAGTAGTCCCAAGAATTCAATCCCGAATACGACTGACGTCCGTGAGCATTCTGGACAAAGAATCTCTTGCAGTTCTACGCATCTAGTACGTAGACGTACCCAAGTTGTCGGGGATCCGACCCGAGAGATTGGCCGACATACAGGTCAAATTCCGCATCGCTTCCTGAAAACGTTCTTCGACTTTCTTCCGGTCGTTCCACCATCCCCGCGATAAGCATCCGAAAGGTTTTCTACTCTTTCCTCATTCGTTACTCCTTAGCTGTCTCCTTTTCTCACCCTTCCCTTGTCTTGCTGCCTGGAACTACCCTTCTCAATAAACGGAAATGTGATCACTGGGCGCAGTGCCACGAGAAAAGACCACGTATAAAATTCGAATTGGGACGTATTCCTAAATACGTATCGTTTTCGAGTGATTACAGTAAAACGATCGAGTTTCTAGAAAGGAGATTATGTATCCGGAAATGCGGTGAAACACATTCGTGCGCTTTGCACATTCATTAGTCTTTCAGTTTCTCTCCACGTCTCTTATTACTTTTCCAGCTCTCGCTACATTAATTTTCATCATTTTGCTATCCACCAGGTTTCCGATTGCTCATATCAGTGTAAATATGTTAATTTTGATCTGAGAACAAAAACCGCTAATCTGTTCTCCATTATCAGATTGCACATTCGTTATTTCTACAGAAGCCGAGGAATATCACTTTGAATATCGAACTAAAAACGTAATGCAAATGACTTTCAATGAATACCGCTTACAAAATTAAAAAATTGAAATGTATTATTCATAGGAGAGCAAAAAGACATGTACAGTTTCTGTTAAGGGGAGAGATGGTTACGTTATTGCTAAGGTTAAGTTGGTGCACCCCTTTTTACAAAGAAAGCTTTTGCTTTTGTTCATTGTTTTGTTTTGAAACACATAAAACATGCTTCACCCAAACAGAATTATTTGACTGCAAGATTACGTGAAGTTTATCATAGAAGGATAGTATTTGCTGCAAAACGATATTATTTTTGCGAGAAATGAAAATCTTCTTCACCTTGAATTCAAGAACAAATTCTGATCGTGTCAAGAAGCATCTTTTTGACACAAGAGGAGATTTCTCTTTCCGAGTCGAGATGCACCGCGCAGCTAATGCCGTGATGTAAGTTATGCAATTCAATGAACTATTATTATATTACAATATTGAAAAATAATAGTAATACGTAACTAACATTAACCAATATTATGTTTTTTTTTACTGAAAAATCTTCCATTTTTTATATCCATGATATCAAGCTACCTTAAAGCACATTTTTCCTTATTTCCGGTTGTCTATTTTTCTTTTAGATTCAATTTTTTCCTTCAGATGCGCCAAACTGCCCTCCTCGCCCATACTGATTTTTGGAATTTTGCTGAAATATCAAAAAAAGAGTGCAACATTTTTTTAAATGCCGGAATTTAAAGAATACTGTATTTTGTGCGTTAGCAGATGTTTGGAAAAATTCTCTATTGCGAGATTGCAAGTCGGGGTAACCATTCAAACGATTTTAACTATTACGTGTTCAAAATTGGAGAAAGTCAAACTTAAACTACCTTGAATGGACATCAAACAGAATCAAAAGCGTTTAAAAGTGAAAAATTTCGAACTATATGGGTCCAAATTAAACAACCAGGCTTTCAAAGCGTTTGTACTTTCAAGGGGAGACCGTCAGTAATTTGTTTCTTTTTAAAATTTTTGAATGAATTTAAACTTGCGCTATTACCTGCCAAAACCGCAAAATTTGCTTTTTGGCAATTTTCAAGAAAAAATACTTCGAAAATTAAAAAACATGTATTTTTTACTCTTTATCAATGATAATATTTACTTCATCAATTCGCTGATAAAATTTTAGGAAATTATTCAAATATATGAATTTTGAACCCTTATTTTCAATGGAAAACTTGCTTTGACATCTCTCGAAACTTCGAAAAGGCAAGCTTTCTATTGAAAACATGTGTCACAACTGTAAATTTTAATTCCAATAAACTATCAATGAGTTTAATTTTTCACATTTTTCAAGAGCCCAATCAAACCAATTGACACAAACTTTTAACTCTACATGGACGGCATCATTTCCTAGTGTTATTTTTCAGGAATTCATGATACCTTCATTAGTTACACATTTTTTCAAGAATCATATAAATGAGAGAAATAGTTCATTAATTTTTTTATATCTATAGCAAATTCTATGGTTCCGGTCAGCGTCAACCCTTAGCATCACATACGTTTCTGTAAATACATTTCAGTAAATAATAATCAAAACAAAAATGAAACAAAATTTTCAGTCATTCTTCTCGAATGAAGAAAAATTTAATTGCAATTCTTTAAAGATCTAACAAATAGATGGATATCGATTTCAAGTTTTGACTATTCAATGCTCCAGTCCTCTGGAGTTGAACAGTCTTTAATATTTTCATAATCTTTCAAGTACAAATTATCGATAGTTCCTTAGACCTACATTTCTACATACTCGAAGGTGGAACAGTATCTTTACATTCTATTTCTCTGCTCATTCTTGTAAAAAAAATATTGTTAAGACTATTCCCATTTCCAAAGTGCGATTTTCCCACGTTAAATGAAAAAATCATTTGAACTGTAGTTTGAAATACTTTCAGTTCGAATATTACCTACCTCGGAGAAAGAGAGACGAATATAGTTCCAGATCGAACGGAAGTGGCTTGCTTCAAGTAAACGGTACTTCAGGGAATGCAACGTTTTCTCTTGACTTTTTTGCCCTTTTTTTCTTTTCGGTTTCCTATTTCCCTTTTCTTTTGTTCCCCTTTTTCCTTTTTCTGCTTTCATCTTTGCTTGTTCTTTTCTTTGTTTCTCTTCGGGTCTCGTAAAACGCTTCTCGTAAAACCACCGTGGTGAATAAAAAAGAAACGGGGACAGGAATTTGCAGTGAGAGTCCTGGTCGTCGAACTTCTTCGACGTGAAATAAGTTTGAGAAGGTTTGAGAAGTAGAATCAGAAAGAACGGCGCAGGAAGTGGAACTGAAGGTATCAACGGGCGAGCACAGGTACTCACGTGGATACGTGACTCGAATGGAGCAATGCTAGGAGTGCAGCTTTACTTATATTTTATACGTTCTTGCTCGTTTGGTCTGTTATTAACTTTATTTATCCTACGTTATCCAGTTGAATCTCGATTTTAATGCATGGCTCAAGCTCAGCGCAGCACTTTCAAAAAACTTCCAATTTTCGTTTTGCTTCCAACGTACTTCTTCCTAAGTGCTGTTCGGAAGACGACGATAAAATCGAACTGCTCGAGTGCCCGATTCATTTTCTTTAAACAATGTAGAAAAATCCTCCTTTTGGAATCTAATCACTTTGTCGGAGTAACTTACTACGAGCTTCTGTGTTTTATGATCTTGTTTCAATGCACTAGGATATCAGTTTTCGGTTAAGTGCAGTGTCCATAAAAGAGAAATGAATTTTCGTTTATGATAGATATCACATTTTAGATAGTTTAGCAATTGTGAGACCTTACTGTTTTTGGAATTCTTTTTGATATAAGGATAAACATACCAGACAAAATTGAGGTTAATGTTTAAAATTGGGTAATTCATTACTAATGAATTGAAAACTTGTTTTTAGAGTACGTTCAACGAAATCCTTCACTTCATAATCCCTCTGTAAGAACTACAACAAAACTTGAGTATTAGGGCGTTCTTTAAACAAGTGGTTTAATTTCTTACATTCTCATCCTAATGAAAAGGTATTGGTTTCTTTTTTAATTTTCTTACACCATGGGGCGCACTTCCTTCCAGCGGCCAAAAAATGATGTGCTCTAAATTTTATCTGAATAGATCAACATTTACCCCTATCACACACTCACAGTGGGATGGGAGCTCAAGAAATTGGCCAAATGTCCACTTTTGATTAGAAGCAATCGAAGTATTTTATTTGAAAGCACGCACTTGAAAGTAACTAAAATCCAAGTTTCATCTTGAAACATAAAATATTAAACAAGAATCGGCATTTAATTTGGACAGTTACATGCAAGTTTCATTCAGTTGATTTTTTTAAATATCTTCTATTTCAATGAATAATTTGATATATTTTTGAAATTTTCGAAATGGAGGACCTACAAGTGATGAAAAAAATAGTGTCTTCTATAGATTTGAACACACGACTTTGAACACGAATTTCACGACAAAAAAAATATTGTTAATGCGTAAGAAACAAGCACTGACATTAACAATTAAAAATTTTGAAAAAAAAATCCAATATTAAGAATGTCCAGAATAAAAAAAATTATTGATATTTCCTGTTTTCAAGGAAAGAGTCTCGAACTTGACAGGATGAAGAAATTTATTCGCAGAAACAATGTAATGGTCTGCGATTTTTGACAATTTCAATTCAAGCCGCCATGTTGGATATATGAAAAATTTTGATTTTCACGCAGAACCTCACAGTTACTGAAAATAAATTAGCTTTTTTTGCTAAACTTAATAGGCTTTTGTCGAAAAATTGAGAGAGTAAAGATTCTTTTTTTTTAATTTGACCATTCACCACTCTGGATGATTTCAAAACTTTTGATGTCACTAATTATTCCTTTGTTTGCAAAATAGGGAAATTAATATTTTCTTCTGTAATCTACACAGCCGTCTTCAGGATTTTCAAAATTTTTAATTTTTATTGTCAGCACTTGCTTCATACTAAATTGATAAAATAATATTTTTAATGGAAAACTTGAAGGAGAGTGTGCTAAGGGTAGTTGGTTGGTTTTTATGTGGTCCAGGGCGCCTGTGAGGTCTCCCCCCTGGTGCCAGTGTTCACAGATCGTGGGAGCTGGCGGCCCCCACCACGACTCCCGTGTGGGAGCGACACACGTAAACGCCGCGTGTCGGTGTGTCCCCACTCCGTCACTTGATTCCACGCTCCGCGGCAACGAACATTTGTCGGCTGGGATGATTTCACTGTCTCCTTCGTGCTCTTTCGTTTGATTTCGGTGGCGGCCACGAAGATGGGTTCGGCGTTGACGCCGAGGATTGCCGAGAATGCACGACTCTTAACTTGAAATTTCTCATTCTCGGCGACTGGGCTATTTTCAAGATTTGTCAGCTTTTTCAGATTTGGAGAATTGGAGGATTTGGAGGTTAGAGTCGGCTTTTGTTTACAAACAAAGTTTGACAACCTCAAAAAAGCTAACAAAGTTTTAAAAGACGATGATTATGTTTTTCAGGTATTATTATAGAATCTTTTCTAGTATAGGATCTATAGGGAATATAGTATAAGTTACTACAGGTTTTCAATTTTGTAATATAAGGAATATATTATATAAGAAAACTTGAGGTTAGATTGATATAATGTATATCATTCTCAAGCCTCAAGTGGTTTTCAATTTTCAAATTTTGTATTTCATTTTTTAATTGATTTTAAATATTGTGAATTTAGAATGATAATAAATTATATGTATTTTTAATTCAGTAAAATAATCATCATTTCTTTTAGTGATATTTTCTTAAAGAAGCATGGAAATATGAAAGTATAATAGTCGATATTCATATTTTAAACCATTTTCAAAAGTTTTAAGACTTTTTAAAAAAGATTTAAAACTTTTTTGCATTATAATACTTTCTTAAATTTTCATTGAATATTAAATATTCAATATTTATAATATTTTATCAAGGAAAATAGAATGTATACGAAATTATGAAAGTCACAGCTTTGTTATTTCTTATAAACACTTTATAAAACCTTTAATGACTTGTATATCTATACTTCATAAATAAATAAATAATGATTTACAGGAGAGAAAGCCTTACACTATACATATAGCCTGTTACAGAAATGGGTTTATTGTTTTATTATCGTTATTGTTTAAAATAATTTATAAATTATTATAAAGTAATTATATAAAAATTTATAAATAATCTTTTATTTTAAATAAAAAATTATTTTACTCATGAGAGTGTAAAATAGCAATTTTATTATTTGTAATGATATTTTTCTGTTTTAATTCTGAAATTTCATTATTTTGTAGCTAATATATAAATCAGTAATTATTTTAAATAGAAAATGGGTATTAAAGTATTACAGAAAAATCAATATAGGAAAAAATAATATCAGTGTCGATCAGACTGGGAAAAACTCGGGAATTTTTTTTAACTATGAGAAACCGTGATAAACCCGAGAATTTTATTTAGGACCGGGAATTTTTTTATTTCATTGTAAAATCTACTTTTATCTACTTTTTATTCTTCTTATGCTTGAAAATTATAAATCCGTTTAATGTTTATTATACTTCAGTCTGTGATTGAGAATAAGATTGGCACGGTATATAAATAAATAAATAATCAATCGAATGTAATTAATTCTTATAAATATCACAATTTGTATGTACTTTCATAGGATTGATCTGAAATATATCACAAATGAGGTTTGATTAAACTGTGTACAGGGAAAAATGCTTAATTTCAATGTTGTCAATATAGGAAAACGAAGAAACAGGGTACATAATTTCTATTTTAAAATTTATGTGATTGACAGAGGCAGGGTATATTAATTTCAATATTAAATAGGAGAATTACCTGGAATTAATTTTAAAGCTGAAATGTAAGAAAATAATCTTAGTAAATTATTTATAAATTATAATATAAAAAGATTTTTCACGAAATTTAAATTTTTCACTCATAAGAGTGTAAAATGGCAATTTTATTATTTGTAATGATATTTTTCTTTTTTAATTCTGAAATTTCATTATTTTGTAGCTAATATATGAATCAATAATTTTTTTTAATAGTAAATGGGTATTAAGATCATTATAGAAAATTTAATAAAGGAATAAGTAATATTAAAAAATATTGAAAAGATGAGTGTCAGAACTAATGAAAATATAAATATATATATTCATATATTTATATTTTCATTAGTTCTACATTATTATTTAGAATTTTTTTAGTTCAAGACAAAAAACTGTAAACTTAAAAATGTTTCTTAAAAATGAATGCACCTCTTTATAATTTCAGAGCTAAATTAATTGTTCATTTTAAAAAGAAAAATTTATAATTATAATATTATATTTATATTATATATTTATAATAAAAATTCTAAATAATAATTTATTAAAATTATTGGCATGCATTTAAAACTTAAAATTGATAGTTCTTTTGTGAGTGTAATGAATTCTCACATAACTATCTCAATTTTTGTGTACTTTCATATAAATAATGTGAAATAGACCACAATCCAGTTTTAGATTTTTAGGGAGTTATTATTATACCATTAAGCCATTTCCCTTTCGGGGTAGGCGTGACTTGCTCGGTTGGAAAGTAGTGGGATAGGTATATAGGTGTAAAGTAGGTCGTTATATGGTATAAGGAAGGATAGGTATTATAATTACAATAATATTTAAAATAAAAACTATCCAACATGATACACTTTTTAATGCTTTTCAGTTTTAACATACATTCTATTATCTTATTTTGCAACTTAAATATAGCTGCCGAAACCGGAAAATTACATTGCATTTAGTGGACAAAAGATTATTTCTATGAAGAAAGTCTTAAATCTTGAACGTTTAAAAATAGGCACAATTTTTTTTTTCATTTTTATATTCAACAAAAATTTGAAATTTTTTTCCTACATTTAAAATAACGAAAATATTTTTAATTGCCGAAAACAATCACGAAAAACAAGAATCTCGAATTCCAAAATATCTTACATTTAAATTGATCGAATTACATCATTTCTGAGTTCTTAAATTTAAGCAAATTCTAAGATTCAAATAAGGACCCCACACAAATCCACCGAGACCTTTTTTTACATACATACAATTCTTTCGCATATATTAAAAGTAAATTCCATTGAACGTAAAACAAAGTAAAATTGGAAGTAATTTTTTTTCTTTTTACTAATAATAAGAAATTAAGAAATTTCATTTAGAAAATAATAAAATGCAGTTTGGCTTTGTAGACAATATTTCTTTTAAAATAATAAAATACAGTTTTGGCTTCGTAGACAATATTTCTTTTAAAATAAAATAATTATTTAGCTCTAAAAATTGGGAAGACGTGCATTCATTTTTAAAACAGTTTTGAAGACTAAAGTATTTGGTAATGGGATAAAAAATTTATAAATAATAAATAATTTACTAAGATTATTTTCTTACATTTCAGCTTTAAAATTAATTCCAGGTAATTCTCCTATTTAATATTGAAATTAATATACCCTGCCTCTGTCAATCACATAAATTTTAAAATAGAAATTATGTACCCTGTTTCTTCGTTTTCCTATATTGACAACATTGAAATTAAGCATTTTTCCCTGTACACAGTTTAATCAAACCTCATTTGTGATATATTTCAGATCAATCCTATGAAAGTACATACAAATTGTGATATTTATAAGAATTAATTACATTCGATTGATTATTTATTTATTTATATACCGTGCCAATCTTATTCTCAATCACAGACTGAAGTATAATAAACATTAAACGGATTTATAATTTTCAAGCATAAGAAGAATAAAAAGTAGATAAAAGTAGATTTTACAATGAAATAAAAAAATTCCCGGTCCTAAATAAAATTCTCGGGTTTATCACGGTTTCTCATAGTTAAAAAAAATTCCCGAGTTTTTCCCAGTCTGATCGACACTGATATTATTTTTTCCTATATTGATTTTTCTGTAATACTTTAATACCCATTTTCTATTTAAAATAATTACTGATTTATATATTAGCTACAAAATAATGAAATTTCAGAATTAAAACAGAAAAATATCATTACAAATAATAAAATTGCTATTTTACACTCTCATGAGTAAAATAATTTTTTATTTAAAATAAAAGATTATTTATAAATTTTTATATAATTACTTTATAATAATTTATAAATTATTTTAAACAATAACGATAATAAAACAATAAACCCATTTCTGTAACAGGCTATATGTATAGTGTAAGGCTTTCTCTCCTGTAAATCATTATTTATTTATTTATGAAGTATAGATATACAAGTCATTAAAGGTTTTATAAAGTGTTTATAAGAAATAACAAAGCTGTGACTTTCATAATTTCGTATACATTCTATTTTCCTTGATAAAATATTATAAATATTGAATATTTAATATTCAATGAAAATTTAAGAAAGTATTATAATGCAAAAAAGTTTTAAATCTTTTTTAAAAAGTCTTAAAACTTTTGAAAATGGTTTAAAATATGAATATCGACTATTATACTTTCATATTTTCCATGCTTCTTTAAGAAAATATCACTAAAAGAAATGATGATTATTTTACTGAATTAAAAATACATATAATTTATTATCATTCTAAATTCACAATATTTAAAATCAATTAAAAAATGAAATACAAAATTTGAAATTTGAAAACCACTTGAGGCTTGAGAATGATATACATTATATCAATCTAACCTCAAGTTTTCTTATATAATATATTCCTTATATTACAAAATTGAAAACCTGTAGTAACTTATACTATATTCCCTATAGATCCTATACAAGAAAAGATTCTATAATAATACCTGAAAAACATAATCATCATCTTTTAAAACTTTGTTAGCTTTTTTGAGGTTGTCAAACTTTGTTTGTAAACAAAAGTCGACTCTAACCTCCAAATCCTCCAATTCTCCAAATCTGAAAAAGCTGACAAATCTTGAAAATAGCCCAGTCGCCGAGATTGAGAAATTTCAAGTTAAGAGTCGTGCATTCTCGGCAATCCTCGGCGTCAACGCCGAACCCATCTTCGTGGCCGCCACCGAAATCAAACGAAAGAGCACGAAGGAGACAGTGAAATCATCCCAGCCGACAAATGTTCGTTGCCGCGGAGCGTGGAATCAAGTGACGGAGTGGGGACACACCGACACGCGGCGTTTACGTGTGTCGCTCCCACACGGGAGTCGTGGTGGGGGCCGCCAGCTCCCACGATCTGTGAACACTGGCTGGTGCTCAGACTATAAAGCCTATTGTGTCATACCCATGTTTATTCTCAAGGCAGTACTCTGAATCCGGCCACCTTTACCAAATATTTAGATCTCGGTGGATTTCGTTGTTTCAAACGTTCTGGAAATATACCTCTCAAGTGCCAGGTGTACCACATCACACAGTAAATGCCGCTGACATCTTTGCACGGCAAAATGAACCTTACACACACTGCCATCACAGTAAAAAAAAATTCAAAATGACACCAAAATCAATATAATTTTGATATGCAACAAAAATGATACCGAAATCAAGAGCATTTTGATCGGCCGGAATGAATGATCGACTTTTGAGATCAGAATGATCTGATGCGGGATCATGCATCAAGTCAAACCAAAATGGCCGACGTTCTTAAACTATACTTTAGCTCATATGCGAGCTTTTTATGGTTTCCGATCCTGCAGTGTACTTGAGAAGTTGAGAAATCAACGAAATCTGGCATTAGAAAATATCACCTGTCTAGTATAGTTGTTACTTGCGTGCGGTTAGATGCAATTTTTAGGTTATGTCGTTATGACATCGGCGCCAAAAATTGGCGGCCATTTTTTTTAGTCTGAGAATACCAAAAAAGAAGATCAAGGAGATCTGAATAAACAGATTATTATAATCTGGAGAGTCAAATGATCGTTAGAGCAAAATGCTCTGAAACAAAATTGATCCATTTTTTTACTGTGTTCCTCCAGCCTCCGTAGAAGGCCGTAGAAGGAGAATACGGCCGGGCTAAGGTGAACGGAGCAATCCCTCTGAGGTCGTCAGTTGGATGCACAGATTCGAAGCACTGACTTGGTGCTTCACTGACTTAGTGTGTGTGTTTATCACTTGAAATAGACCAGTACCCGGCCAGTAACCGGCCTCTTCTGAGAGGACCTACAGCTTAAGGTGGGTTCCAAACCACCGAAGCCCTGGTACACTACATAGAAAAATTTCCTTTTGTACCAGCTCAGGGATCGAACCCCAATACTCCTGCACGGAACCTTGACGCGCTATCGTCTGAGCCACCGACGTGAATATTAACCGACTTTGTTAAAATTTGAAATACATTGTTCTTTTTGCCATTGGAACGAAACTTGTCCCTGAGAGCCAGACAATTTCAGGTCAAAACATAAGGGACACCCTATTAAGTATACTGTATGTGATTTATAAGCTGAAAGACCTGCAGAACACAGATACATATATGCAATTTATCTTTTTATTCTGATTCGATCTTTTGTTATCGAAAAATAGCCGCAAGCTGGAGAAGGGAAGTAGGCAAGAGAAGAGAATCTGAAAGGAAAAAAAACTGCCATCCGCCGAAGTAGCGTTTACTTGATGCATCCTCCCTTCCGTTCGATCTGAAACTAGATTCGGCTCTCAGTCTCCTGCGGTGTCTCGTACATGAGTAAAGCGATCTTGGTATATCTTTCAACTTCCGACAGAAGAAGAAGTAACTCGCTTTCTCTCTCCGAAATCGACCAATCTACGTTTCCCAACGCGATTATCGGATTTCGCTTAGCCAACCACAACGACCGGCTGTTGGTCGCACACATATTTCTCCTTTCGGCTCGTTTCAATTTTACTTCCTTCTTACACCATTTATGTCTCTTCCTTTTGTCTCCCGGTGCTACAACATTTCAACGTGGCAATGATCGAGTTGTTCAATTGTTTGGAATCATATCATCCGCTCGACTACTGGTGCTCCAGCGTTGGAATACGATCTAGAAATATTTGAAATCTCATCAGACCCGCTTTGAGAAGAACTGAATTTTAAACTCACAGCAAAGGACATCAGATTCGTTTTCTGATACAGGATGAAAAATTTCCGAGAGGTTCAGTTTCAATGAAAAGAGGGAAATAAATTCTTGTAAAGAAAATTATTGTATAGGTGCTATATTGAATCTAATATGAGACGCTGAAGATTTCAACTCGAACGATATGGCATTTTCAACAAAATAAAAACAAATTATCAACAACATAGTTAAATCTTCAACCAAATAGTAGAATTTTCAATCAAAAGAGATGAATTCGGGAAAAAATTAGAGTCTTTTCAATTAAAAGGAATTAACTTCCAAAGAAAAATAGCCTTTTACTTTTTTACGTGTTTTTAATGTAACATCTTACTCAGTCAAATTACTTTCGGTATTCAAAATTTTTCTTTCAAGTCTCTTGTTCACGAAATAAAAAATTGGCACGCACTATTATTATTTTCCCGCGACGTATTCCTTACCTGATTAAAAAACTGTCTCCTTTCTTTTCACCTAATTTTTTTTCATTTTTCTGGATCGTGATAGAAATGACCGGGATAAACCAGCCAATCATGTAACCTGTACGTGTTGACTGAAAATTTTATGTACGAGCAACCTGGGTTCGAAGCTTTCCTGCATTTTGCATGAGATTTTCACTTCTTTTCCTTCTAAGTTACGTCGACATAATGGACTTTGAAAGTCGGAGACTTTTCGGATCAAAATCAGCATCATATCAAAGCCTCCTTTGAATATTTTCATGTAGTACAAATTTCTATTAATTTTTCCATCGTATTCTATAACTGATGAGCATGTATTAAAGAAATAACTATTGTTTCGACCAATGCCCTCATAAATGTGAGCTCAGTATAATTTTCCTGAAATTATAAGTATCAAAGGCTTTCCATGACACATCGTTATTCAAGCACTGTGCTCAGGAAATATAAGAGCGGATGTAATGCAACATAACAGGCGTGCACACAAATAAGTAAATCTCTGCATCTCTAATGTATATCGTTCAGTCCACGCGGGTGATTCCGCAACAGCACGTAGCATAGAATCTGGTGAAAAGGCGACAAAACAATTAGCATTAATAACAATTACGACTATATCAAAACGCCTCATTACACAAAGCACGGAACGCGGTTCGACGTGATGCATCGAACGCGAGATATCATAATTATAGCATGACAATGACAACGACTGTAATTATCCTACACACATTTTTCATTTAATTGTAACTATGTTGTGAGAAGATGTATGAATCATGCTGATACGAATACAACGCATATTGTGATGGCACAATTGTAGTAGGACAAAACAAAAGAGGAGTACATACAATATAGCATCATCTGTTTTATATAAACTTCAAAAAATTTTAATCATTGATAGATGGGTCACTAAATCAAATCATTAATAATGTCAAGTTATTCATAGCACATTCTAACTAATTCAAATAGCTGAAAATAAATCAGTAAAATTTCACTGATTTAAATTCAGAGATCAGTGTTGTAGGATTTATATTTGTCACTGTTTTATTATTATATATGTATGATATTATACTATTATGTTATTACAACCCTCTAATCAATACCATCTGTTATACCAGCTTACCATTCTCCATATGTATGGCACGAACTATTTGCTAACTGGATAACTTTCTCCCTTCGCTTCTTGCAGTTCATCAAACATTGATTAGATTCCATCAAAATATGGCCAATTTAGGCGGGTCACCAACTTATGAAATTGTATGTAATTCCGAACCCTTGTTTTGTTCATATTTCTGGTATGTACGTGACTACCCTTAAAGGACATAGAAGAACCTAAAAGGGATGCTACGCATGTAAGCGAGTATACGCAATAATTTTATATTTTGAAGCAGAGAGAGCTCATTTTTATAAATTTTTCACTGAAACACTAACAATCCGGTGACCAAAATTTAATGTTCACAGTTTACTGTTTAATTTTTAATGTTATCCCGAACCGAATTATCATTTGACGGCGGCGGCGGAGTGGAAGATGGCTTGCTGGTACTGGTCATTGACGTTAAAGTGGGGCTTCTGCTGCCTAATTGGCTGACTGAGTCGATTTAGAATAAGATAAGAGACAACTGGAAGAACTTAGGTCATTTGATGTCTAATCACCGAAAGATGTCTATCTGAAAATTGTAATTTAACGTTTTGCGTGATTTTCGCTGGCCAACTTCAGTAGGTTGGCACATGTGAGAATCTTCCAAAAAGGCAGCCAAGATACAAGATAGGCAGGTGACCAACTTATAGAAGAATCATCCCATTGAAATTAGTGCAGCTTTTTCAGTTCCGAAAAACGCGTGCAACTCAGAGAGGTGGCCAGGACTGTATATGAAAGGTGCCACAGCATAACTATTTACGTACTATAATTTGGAAAATATGTCTTATTTGCTTAAAAATTTTCTTAAATTCTACCAAACATTGTGATGAAAGTATATATCCAATTCCGAAACGTGAAAGGGATTTCAGAACTGAAAACTGGAAAATGAAACCGAAAATGGATTAAGCTTAGATAAAAAGAAGGACTTGCGAACTAAATTGTACTCAATAGTTACAAAATACAAATACACTAAATATTTTATATAAAAATAACACTGTAGACAGTATTAAAAAATCAATTTTCTTTAAAGAAACGCCTTGTATTTGTCTCGTTATGCGTTTGTAATGTTTGAGGCAATGCTTTGTGTTAACTGGTATCTAAAAAATACAAAATTCCATCTCTCCTGAAAAATTTGTCTCGATGAACTCACATGCTTTTACCGCGACACCCTTCCCATGTATACTATAATATTAATATGTTATTATAACCAAGTAATCAATACTCTCTGTTATACCAGCTTACCATTCTCTATATGTATGGCACGAACTATTTGCTAACTCGATGACTTTCTCCCTTCGCTTCTCACACTTGATCAAACATTGATTAGATACCTTTCCTGAGATGACTGCCTTCGAATTATTGTGGTTTCAATTTTGTTATGAAACTTCATTAACAAATATATTAACACAATTGAAAAACAATAATTAGCTCCGATATTAAAAATAGCCTACACAGAGAAAAATAAATATTCAGTTAACATCAGGTTTCCTCTGAATTCCCGTAGAATTCACTGTCACCCCGAGGGAAGTAGCTTACTTTTATGGACTTACATAAAGAATCATTCAGTAATGCATATTTCTGTGAAAGTTCTCTCGGAATCCCATTGTAATATATTATAAATTGGCGGCACCATCAATAATTCAATCAAACAAACATTTACTTCTTCGTCTTTCAAAGATATCTGAGAAATTTTTGTGAATTGAAAAAGAAATTTGTTTACAGGTTTCTATTATAGTGTAAAGTATACTTTAAAAGTGGATGAATATTTTGGATAAAAAGTTTTTACAGTTTTATTGTTCGATTTTCGATAAAATCAGCTTGTCTAGATTCACATTTACAAAATAAGGTTATAAAGGATAAAATGCATTTTAAGTAAATTAAATCAGAATCATGTTAATTTACGAAAATCTGTATTTCGTTCAATTCAAAGTTAGAGGCTTTAAACTTATGTCCCGCGATATTGACATTTTGACCGTTATGGTTATATTTACATAATTTATTCGAAGAATTAAGCTCATACACGTTGGAAAAGCTATTAAAAGTAATAATTTAAGTAATAACAAAGAAACGAAACCAAACCTACACTAAGGGGCGCCTCCGCTTCTCAAGGAATTAAAAAAAAAAGATGTTATAAATTTTGAAAATAAAAATAAAATTAGGTTCTTATTTAGCCTTGAGCGGATGTGCAACATAAAGAACACGTATTAAATTACAACAATAATATCGACCGTTATGAAAATTAATTAAAATTTACTCAACCTGAACTTGCTAACTCACAAATCATATTCTTGCTTACAAATTCAAATAATTATATTGGTTAGCTTAGAAGTTAGCTTTTATCAACAATGAATCATTCTATAAATAAATTGACACTGCTGAGGAAAAAGCAATCAGTAAAAAAATACTACTGAGGGTAAAGAAATATTAGCACAACATTTCTAGTGACTAATCACCTAATATTTAATTTCCTTTCAAAATTTTATTTTAATTTTCCACATCACGTCCAACGGAAGTCGAACGTTTTTAAATGAAAATTAGATCCGATAGATAACTTTCTTTCACGTAATTGAATATTTTTTAATAATTAATATTTACCTAAAGAGCATTTTTTCGTGTGACCATTACAAAATATCTTTGATACTGCCAGGCAAAATAAGAAATTGTTAACAATAATACATTTAGGATTTGTCACCTGATTCAAAATTGTTTTTCATTTAAATATATTGGAAACAAATGCGAATCGGAAGGCCAAATCAAAAATGTAGTTACAACTTTCTTTTTCCTCACGGAAAAATGAGTAATTTGACCTGATAAAGTGAAATTTTTTATTATAAATTTTTTATTATAAAAGTTGAAACATTTTAGAAATATGACCAATATACATTTATGATTCTGTACTATTTAAGCGCGCCTAGGGCGCGCGACTGTTGGATCTCGCGCTTCGCGTTTGATTATGTATTCACCTCGCGCCTTACGCTCGGTTCCTCTAGATTTTCGAACTTCGTATTCGACTTCGATGAAAAGAAAAAATTCATTCGCAAATATAATAAAATTATCAAAACCTCTACATATGAAGTGATGTTAAATTTATTTTCATTTTAGACTGAAAAATAACTTTATTTACTTAATTTTCCGTGCACGGTATGATAGCGCGCTTCGCGCTCCGAAATACATTGATCGCACACTTCGTGCTTCGTGTTATATTTTCATCATATACAAATTACTAAATTTGTATTTGATTTCAAATAAAGAATAATTATATAATTTAAGCGACCAATTTTATTAGTTAAAATGTTATTTTACCTTGTGCCGCTTTTCTAAAAAGTTAATTTTCCTCATTTTGAATATATTCTCATAACAAAAATGAATTGGAAGTTTGTAAATCTTTTCTGAATGCACAATTTTTGTTGATTCATCTGTTTCCGTACCTTGCATTGTTTTTCCAAAAATTTGATTTTTTTCACTGTCAAGGTTATTTTCACGAATAAAACAAAAACTAAGCATCCTATCGGAACATGATCAATGACAATTTTGTACCTCTTTTTTGAATAGACAAATTTTGCTTGTATCATTTTTTTATAGCTTGTGTTATTCGTATAAGAATTAAATTTTTCTATTTTCGATGCTGTTTTTTACGAATGAAATAAAAACTACCCGTCATATCAAAAAGTGAATAATGAAAAATTTGTTAGTCTTATTCAGGCGCACAATTTTTGTCGATTTACCTTTTGTCCTATCTTGCATAGTTTCACAGCAAAAAGGAATTATTCATTATTTTTTTGTGCGATCAAAATTGGAATTTTTGATTTTTCGAAAAATTCAAAAAGTTGTTGTGAAAATATTGCAGGGTGTTCAAAAAGCAACGTTTTTCTTTCAATGGCTGTATTTCATATCGTGCGTTTTTTCGGCTTAACATGTTCATTTTCGTTTGTTTTTTGGAATCTTGAAAATGCTATAAATCCGCTAATTTTTTTTTATCAGAAAAATTCTTCGGAGTATTTTGTTCTTTTTTTGCGTACTAATAATAACCGTACATAAAATTTTCAAATCTTTAAAAAAATTAGCCTCAACAATTTTCAAAATGTGCTCACTTTTCGAATTTTTATTCAAAATAGCTGATTGAGCTACTTGTTCTTTTTGTGTAGGCTATAAAAAATTGTGCCAAAGCACAATCCAATCTGATCAATCTTTCGAAAGTTATCGTGCCTACACGATACTACAGAGTACAGACAGACAGAAACTTTCGTAAAAATCCTTTTTTCTGAATCCGGAGGTCTCAAAACGTGAATATTTGATGAAAACCGACAATGTCAAATTATACATGAAACGAATACCTTCTCATTACAATGAGAATGTAATAACTATATTTTAAGAAGACAAATGAAAATTTGATTTTTCAGATTTCGATTGGAAACCATTGGCATTATCAGCTTTGTTATGAAGACATATCAAGGGAGATATATTAAAGTGGAAATTTGTATTGAAATAAAAAGGAACTTCTGAAGCGGAATTTTTCATGCCACTGGATTTATTACAGGAATAAATGCTGTTGAAAATATCAATGTAATGCGCGAAAATTTTTTTTTGAAAATATTGGAAGTTGCAAACTGCAGAGAAATATTTGCTTTTTTATATTGTCTTATCGGATTTGTGTGATAGGATTTATGCTCATATTATATAAGAGTATAAAGTATGATTTTTATATACCCATGGTGATCGTAAAATAATTGTACTTTCAATCATTCTTATTGAAAAATTCTCATTTCGTATGTAATTTTCTTCTAAGGTAGGGTCTATTATCACAGAAATTTCCATAGGATTAGCACAAAAATGAAAATTTCGTAATACAGTCTTCTTCTAAACGTTCTTACTCTCGTTCCTTCTTCACTTTTTTTTAAGTTAAACGAATTTCACAATTACATTTGTTTGACTATTTTTACTATTTTATTGCAAAAATAGGCGATGTTTATAAAAAAAAATCATTTACCACGTTTACGGTCTTAAAAAAGTATATGCCGCGGTAAGTTTCTTCAAAGAACATTGTAAGTATTTCACCTTTTTCGAAGTGATTTCCGAATTCCCTCGACTCAATATTCGAGGGAATTTGGGACGACCCACTTCAACGAAATAACAGGTTGCTACCCTACTCAAATATTTAGAAGGCCCGATGAAAGTATATTCCATGGGAAACCTTCAAGTCAAAGTAGTGCTAAACAGTGACCTTTATGAAGGTTTGAAACTATCACGAAAACAGGAGTCGCTCCTGGTGAAACGCCGGTAACTCGGTAACGTCCCATCGAGGGTCCTCTCTTATCGAAATATCCGGATACGTGTCCTCGAATATATCTATACAACCCCTTCACTTTACGAGCTTTCTCTCTTATCTATGAGCATCCAGGCAAAGCTCTAGGCCTCACTCGGTGAGAGGGAAACAAGAAGGCAAAGTTAATAAGAGAGCGGGAGGCTCACACCTAATTTAGAATTTCAATGTAAACCAATTTCACAACACTGATTAAAAATTATTGAAATTGAGACAAAATAATAACAATCAAAATGAAGAATCGCAAGTAAATATTGCAAATTGCAAGGTAATATAATTGCAGAATTTTTAATTTTCAAAATTCCAAATTCAACAACTGTAAATTTTAGGAAATGGCAATTTAGTTATTCCGAATTAGAACTTTCCTTTAACATTTATGGTTCTAGGCATTCAGAAACAAGTATTATCATTACATGTTTTTGACCAGCAAGCTATTAAAAGTTAGGTATTTTGAACAAAAATCTTTCAAACTTCAGCAATTAAAAATTGTAGCATTCGCAGTTGAAAAATTGATGCATCGAAATTTAAGTAATGATATAAATTATTACAAAAATAAAAATGTTGAATGCTTAGCTTTCAGCAATTAGCGTAAAGTGATCAAAAAAGCCCAATTTACCAATTTAAATTTGTATGTTGCCAAAGAGCTACCAATTTGTATTCAAAATTCTCAAAACTCATTTAATTAAATATTGTATGCAGTCAAAGAGGAACAATCTTTTAATCAGAAATGTGAGGAAATCAATCAATTTAAAATTGCATACGTTTAATGAGAATTAAGGCAACAAATCAGTACAAATGTTTTCAATAAAATAATTATCAAGGAATAAAAAACATTTAACATTGATATGTATAAGAAATTATGCCATAGCACAGTGGGCCAGGAGACCCCTAAAAGTTGTATATGTAAAATGTCCATTTCCATATCTACCTAGGGAAAGTGAAAACGAGGAATCCATAAGAACAAATCAGCAATCATTTCTCACAAAATTTATTTTATTGATATGTAGCTTCGGAAATTTTTGAGTCAAAAAAGCACCTCGATCTTATGTACTAATTGAGCTTTCTCACAAAAGTGACCTCGTTAAAACGTGTAACATGTTTGAAGTTTCGGTCCACATACTGGATCCGCCATTTGGAATTTAAAAATTTTGATGTTTTCGAAGTTACTGACCCCAAAAATACCCTCATACCAAGGTTTATACAAATGAAATATGGACTTTGTATTTTGAGGGCTTTTAAATTATGAAAGTCTCTAATTCCAAGTGATTTAAAATTATGACAAGAACGTTGCAAGTAATTGCTGAAGTTACGTACTCCTCGAAAGATAGAGTATAAAAACGAATTAATAAAAAGAAACATGGAGAGACGAAGTGAAGGGATGAGACTATGCGAACAATAGTAGCTTCTGGTAGGCTAGTAATGAACCCAACGTTCCTCACCATTCCTTCATCTTGCAATACATCAGAGTCGCTATGACAGACAAACCTCTACTCTGGCATTACTATTGGCTGGTTGGCATCACCGGAAGCTACAGTTCAGGAAAGCCACCAGCTCACTAAAGGACATCAATCTATGCCAGGTTTGTTCCATCTGTCTCCCTCTACGTATGTCTGCACCCCTGACACCCACCCCAACCCCTTCCAAAACCTCTTTTTAGACAACCCTCCATTCGCAAAGTACTCACTACATTTTTCTCTTTCTTTTTATTTTCGTGTTTCACCTCTTCTCATTTCAGAGATCTCGCACCCTTTGCCTATCCTTCTTCATTCCAAACTGTCGAGGCTGCTGGCTACGAGCAACGCCAACTATTTCTTTCTCAGCCTTATTTTTCTTCCTTCCGTTATATGCCCGAGCCATTCTTTCACATGTCTTCGCCACAATCAACCCACATCCTCTTCTTTACAAGAATCGGATGATTTCTCGTCAATGCGATCGTTCAGGGCGAAATTACGCTAGAGTCTGGGGACTCTGGAACGCGGATTCTGAGGGAAAGAAACTTGCTAGGGTGGTGCTGAGAATGGTGCAACACAGAGAATCTAGTGGTGAGCCGCGTCATTTTAACTGATCGACCAATAAAACTTTGCAGACGCGAAGCTCGGGAATAATGAGTATATATGTTTCCCGAAGCGGGGGGAAACTTAGTCGAAGAGAGATGCGTTGGATCTGAAATTCTGAACCTTTAGCCCGTATGTCGAAATCGAAATCGAGTCCTCAAGTTTTCTATGTGGATCAATAAATAATTAATTGCCACACACTCTGTGAAACTCAACTAGCAAGATATGGCTAATGCAAGTCGTTCACTAAATTAGTTGAATGAATTTGTCACAAAGTGAAATAGTCAAAAGTAGGCAGAGGAGACCGCCTTACAGTAGATAATGATCTTGCAGTAGATAATCATTCATTTCACGCGAAGATATGAGTAAAATTATCAATTCTAATTTTAATTTATTAACACGTATCGTGTCTTAATTATTAACTATAATTAATTAATTATTTTATATATATTAGTATTTTAAATGAATGATTATCTACTGTAGGACCATTATCTTCTGCAGAGTGGGCTCCCTATATTAGCATATAAAGTAACCTTTCACTATCAGTTAATCTCAAAGTTTTTTAAGAGTAAGACATAAACCTTATTTAGACACTATTCACATTTTCTCAAGAGAAGTACAATCATGTGAAAACCTGCCAAAAAGTAGTTTGGACGCGTTCATTATACAGTCCTATCTTTATTTGACTACACTCGACTCTCGGTTTAGCCGCTTGCGGTTTAGTAACTGCTAGAACTGCAGGCCCACGCAGTTTCTCAGTGCGCGGGGCGAGAGATGGTTGCGACTCTTGTCTGAGAAACACCAGCAGCGCAGTGGAAAGGCGCAGTGCGCAGGTACTTACATGCGGAGATTGCACAGTATTATATATTCCAAATGGAAACCGTTCAGACACCCTGGCTGTTTACGATCTGATACTCGCGATTTATCAACAAGGCTACTTGCAGGCAACCCCGACACTGTGGCGAAACCGAAAGTCGGGTATGCTAAGATTTTATTGAGCACGCCATATGGGTGCATTTGTATCAAACTAAATAGCTGATGCCAACTGACACATTTTTTTAGCGGAAAGTAAATTCTCACTTTTTAAAAATGGAGAATTGGATTTGGACACCGTTCAAAGTTGAAAAAGAGCAGAGAAACGTTTTTCCTCCATTTTATCAAAACATAATAATATTTTTTATTCAAACCTCTCTTATATCAATTCAACAACTCAAGAGATAGAAAGTTACTTCCCTCTTTTTTTCAATTAGAAATTTGATTTTTTATTATAGTCCAAAGTCGATTTTCTAGAATCCAAAAATATTAGCAAACCAAACTTTTTCTGTATCTAACGATATTTTCTAATCAATATCTAATATCTAATGTGGGTTGGGCCCTTATGGCATGCTACTCTTTGATTGCGATCATTATTTTATCATCAAGAAATAAGCATTTGACAAGAATCGGGTTGACACTTGCATGATAAATTGCTTCATTGAATGAAAACATAATAGCTGAACATGATAATCCATTCAATACTCGTTTGAACTAAGCTGCAAGAAAAATCACAGGCACGTATATTAAAAAAAAATGAATGGCACTAAGAGAGAAATTGTCAATAGTTAATGTCGCATATTCTATAATAATCTACTAAAGAAGCTCAAAACGAAGGAACTACGGCCCTAAAAATGTTGAAAAACCTAGTTACAATAAAACAAAATTTCATCAGAAAATTTGTATTAGTTTATGTATTAATTGGTTCTTGGTAATTCTATTTTCAAAACCATTAATTTTTCTACTTTTATTTTTAATTCTGAAGCCCGGTATTCTGTTCAATTCCATGGATTTATGATTGAAAAAAGTCTCATTTATTGTTTATTTTTCACAGATCATATTAGTTTTTTTTAAAGTCCACTCGATTCATATCAACAAAGCATTGTAACAAGTTTTAATACTTAAAATATTGCTATATTCTCAGAATTAAATTTTTTCTTATACAAACGTTAGAAAAATGTAGAGAACTGCACATATTATCACTTCATTCCGTTATGGAATGTTTCTAAATATATTGATTGATTCATCCTGTCAAAACTATATAAATATTTTAAATAAATAGTTTTCGCAAATTGTACTTATGAACGGAAAATTACAAAATTTACAGATTCTTAGAGATGAAAATATTGTATGGGGATAGCTATTAATATTCTATTGAATGATGTCAACTGAATACAACCCCATTGTTTAATGAATTTAATTTATAGGGCCTGTTATTAATGCCAATTCTGTAAACAAAATTCTTGAAAATTTTGAATGTATGTATGTAGGACGTATTTTAATAAACTCTGCGTATGAAACTGTTTGTCCTAAAATGTAATCAAAATTGCAAACTAATTCACATCTGGAAAGATTTAAAAAATATATATAAAGGAAAAAATGTACTCTTATCTGATCCTTCTTCATACCGTGATAATGCCGGGCATCGTTTGAGACTAAAATACTTTCCTAACTTCATCACTCAACTTGGTTTGAACTTAAAATAAAAAGAGTATTATTGATACACATGCGCGCTCACGAGCCTTTTTTAAAAGCCTCATTTTTTGACTACCAACGTCAAATTATTTCAAGATATGTAATAAAAACCAAATTCGAAAATTTTCATCATTAGTGGACACCGGGACATCCTAAATACGTCCTTAGAATGTGCTACTGTGACATGTGATTCGACGTCTGTAAGACATGCCTTGGATCTTTTTATTTCCCTAAAAGGTCCTCAAGACGTCCTCAAGATGTCCATCAATAAATCCTATAAGACAACTTTAGGACTTTTGTGCCCACTGGGTAATTGGTAATTTTTACTTGAAAGGACATTCAGGGCATGTACCAAACCTGTCCTCACATGAAGAATCAACTACTGAAAGTGGAATAGGCTTTAATTAAAGTTTATATTACTGTGTACCAATCATCATTCAAAAAATGCGGAAAATATAGAGTTTTTTACAATTTGAAAATGACTACTATCCTTTCCACCAACCCTTGAAGAGACAATATTGTCGCAAAAACATACCTCTGATGACGTTTTTCACCAAGCATTTGCCGAATAATTGCTTATCTGTAAACTCTGTAATAAAATGAAATTTCTTTGTACTTCTAGTGAACTAATTTCAGAACATTTGGGTGAAAAGTAGGAACCTTTCTTTCATTAAGAATATATAAGTTGATATTTTTTTATAATATCTCTGAAAAGGAAAATTGGGACTCACTTTTGTCTCAGAGAAACCAAATTCCTCAGTTAGAAAATAGCTATTTTTCCTGAAAAGAATCGAAGTCAATAATTTTAGTAGTTTTAATATTGCCTTTGCCGGAAGACTAGTTTACGTGAACAAAACCCGGAAGACGCAACCCGTAAGAAAATGCACGTCACGTGGAAAAGCTTTCCCTCATAAGACCTTATAAGCGATACGCACCATCTCACTCTCTCTCTCTCTCTCTCTTTCTTCATTTTCTTTCGACAACTACCTTTTTTTACTTTGAGGAAGTCCCTACTGTTCCAGACTCGATACTCAACTTCACGTCAAATGCATAATATCATCGTACTAGTAAAAGTTGAGTGTAGTAAGAACTTGTTGAGAAAGACGCATGGTAAAGAGGGAAGCCGGAAGACAGAGCGCTACTCATTCCCAGACAGATAACTTGAGATGCGATTGAAACCAAGTTCCATCTCGCTTAAGTGTGTCATATTCCAGCAAGAATTTTCCCCAACTAACTTATAGAGGCTATTCTAATTCTGAAAACGTCGGTTTCTCTCTTCTCTGATAAAAACAGAGAAACTTGCTAATCGACTTTCAAATAAGGTTGGCGAATAAACTCTCTCTTTGGCGAGCGCTTTAATTAACAGTTTTAATTTTTTGTTTAGAGCATGCTAAATTTTTTTCCTACTCACTGTCCCAGGGGTAATTTTTTCGAAGAGAATATTCAATGCATTGATTGAACTTCCTGCTATAAAAAACTGAAAACAACTTTTCTGTCTGTCAAATTAATAATTCTGCAGAAGAATTACCTATCGGGAATTTTTCATAAAATTTACAATTATGACTTGGAACAGAGAATTTTACCAAAGAATTATAATTTTCTGTTTGGACTGGCAATTTCAGTAACGAATTATAATTGTGACCATGAGACCGGGAAATTTCTGAAATATTTATAATTATGAGTTGGGACATGGAATTTCTGTGAAAAATTAACCTCTTTCATTTTTGCCTGGGAATTTCCGTGCAGGGAAACAGGGAATTTTAGATAAGAGCTATAATTTTTACTTCAGGGCAAGCAGTTTCGTTTAATGATTATAACTTGACTTGCAACATGGAATTTCTGAAATGAAAAGGATATTTTTGAAAAAGGGAGTTACGATATTTCTGAATTATAACAGAAAATTCTGAAAAGAAATATAATTCTGAGTTTGGACAGGTAATAAATAAATCAAATATGAAAAAAAATCCCATAAAAGTAAGTTTTGACATGGAAAGGAAAAATTTTGGAAAGTAATTTGAATTCTGGTTCATCAAAACGAAATTCACAAACATAATCCCTGTTCCAACTCAGACTTAGTCAGAAATGGAAAATTCCTTGTTCCAAATCATAATTCGTTGATTTGAGATATTCTTTTTCTTGCAAATCAATATGCCAGAATTTGAAACTTCTCTCTTTTAAATTTTAGCAAGTTACTAGATTCCTCTATCATAAGAAAAAATGTTATGAATGAATATAATTATATCTTGAAACAGGGAATTCTGGGAAATTAATGTAATCGTAACTTTGAACAGGGAATTTACGTAAAGAATTATAATTTTTCCCCGAAACTTGCGCCGGAACTTGCGACTTACACGTTAGTTCAGAAGAATCTAGGCTGGTCTTTACTCGATTCGTGACGTGACAGCGAAGTAATGTGACATTTAGTCCTCTAGAGAACTAAGTAATGCCATGCGCATCCCCCAATCTACCCCTTTTTCCTGAAACTGCGAATCGCAACTTAGATTCTTTTTTGAACGAACGTGGTCGCTCGTTCCATCGCGGCGATTGAGGGAAGCATCGCGTGCAACAAGCGGGTTTACGTTGATTACTAACTCGCATGATTTGCTTGTTGGTAATCAAGCTGTATCCCGCTTATTGTACAATCTACTATTACTTTTGAACTAAGAATTTACGTACATAATGATGATCTAATTTTAGAACTCGAAATTTCCGTAAGAAATGGAACATTGAACGGCAATTTTAAATTCAGAATTATAATTATTTTTTACAGAATCCTCTATTCCAAATTAGAATTGTAATTCTTTCGGCCAAGAATGAGATGAAAACTCGCCCTTAAGAATAATAAAATCATTTGAAAATATGTATGAATTTAGTTTTGAAATTTTCATTTAATTCAAATGTATAATATTGTTTTTTAATTTTTATATTCGTTATTAAATTTCAGAAAACATCAATCTTTTCAATTTTGTAGCTGCTAACTTTAGTGTCTGCATTGCTTACTATTAATTGCTGGTGAACTCTACTTGTTCACCCGAACTTAAAAAGTAATATATTGAATAATCATATTTTTCTCGCATTGTTCACTTTCAATGCATAATTTCAAGTGGATTGTTAAAAAGAGAAACATTAAAATCACTTTAAAAATGCAACCAATTCCATTATTTTCATATTAATTCTAAATTTGCTTAAGTCCACAGGATTCCTAGTTAAATGAAAATACTGTAATCGTATGTATTCTTATTATTATAATTTTTTTTATTATTATTTACGAGATCTCACTAACTTCTCGTTATATTGGTGAGCTGCTTATTGAAATTCTTATAAATTTGTTTTAAAAAGTAAGACTCTTAAGCCAGGAAAATTTTGAAAAAAGTACTTTATTAATACTCGCTATATCCTATAAGCGCTCTCTTCTTCATTTCATTCGAGTATAACACATGTCAAACGCTGCTTAAATTCGGTGATCAATCGAGAAGCCTCAAATAGTTCCTAGTGTCAATGCAAAGAAAAATTGCATAAAATTCTACACACGAAAATTCAATTCCACGAAACGTCATTCTATGACTAAAATATTGCTTTTCCGAAATCTCTAGAGAATAGCGAATTTCACACTCTCATCTAAAAATAATTCTAAAACTTTGTTTGAAACCTTGGTGCAAGGAGCAATATTCACGTGTTTTTTAGTTACAAAGTGGCAGCTGCAAATCCACCGGAATCTATATGCTCATGAAATTCCTGCTTCTTTTTTACCTTTGATCCCTGACTATCCACTGGAAAGTTTTACACGTGCGTATAGCTGCATAAGCACGTGTGTTATATACGTGTCTCTCTGGGCAGATTAGAAACTTCATTTTCAGCTCTGACAGACAGAATTTATTCGACTCGTATTTCTCAGTGGCACTAATAAAATAAGTGTTTTCTCAAAGAACGCAAGAAAATATTTCTTTGCTTTTCAACTATCTGTATTTCCCACAGGACGTGCTTTAAAGAGACAAAGCTATTCCGTTAAATATTGCATTTTTACGATATTGATGTTGGAAAGCCTGCTTGATGGGCTGCAACAATTGACGAGTTTTGAACGTGGTCTGAAAAAGTATTTGATTTAAATATTCATGAGACTTTTCTATACATCACTATGAGGCTTCACATCGAAAATCAATAAAGTCTAACTGCATCCAACAGATTTTATTTCCATTCATGTGCAAAGAGTAAGGCGAGCTAATTCTGGCCTGCTCCCGCAGGCCCTCATTATAAGCTTGTCTGGCATGTTAAAAACTTGCAGAACAATTTGTGCGAGATGCGATAAAAATGTCGCGGCCATGCAGAGAAAGAATGGCATTCACGAACAGGAAGAACTTTCGTTATTTCTGGCGCGGCGCGTCTGTTTGGCCCGCTGCTTTGGATTGGAAACGAAATCCTCTACTTTCTGAAATATCCAGAGACCCGCATATTTCTGATATAAACGAAAGCTTCGGGAACAAGCGATAAGTAGAAGTATGCTTTATATATCTGCAATGAAGCGCAGGATAAACATTGAATAAGAAGGAGCAGAAAAAGTGCGAGCTACATTTGCCCCGTTTACTAAATGGATTTCTTGTTAGAAAAAGAAGTACGTATTTTCGTATATATAGCCTTTTGGGTGAACTTCTATTGTTATCTATCCTTCATCTTGAAAATGTATTGCATGTTTGTTCCGTAACTAAATGAACTAAATTTATCGTATATGAATTTTATAAGCAAGATAAGTAAATCTAATTGTTTTAACTCGAAAAACTTACGTAACTTCTTTCATAATAATATACTCAACTTTTCGGTTGAAATTTGAATCTTGTTGTGAGTGAAATGTCATTTTATTATTGGAACGTTTTTTTCCGTTTTATTATATATAAATTAAGTTATCATATCGATGTGAGAAATTGACGTGAAAATCCTTTCCAAAAATTAGAGTTCGCACACCTTGCAGAAAGCGCACATACCAACTAAAACCAACAATTACTAAGTTTCCTTAAAGCTTGATTGAAGCTTGCTTATTGGAGTTCTGCTTTAAATTCATTACCAATCACTGCGGATTGATGCCTTGGCTTCCGCCACTATTTCATAAGATTAGAATTGTAGAACAGTATATTTTATAATCGAGAATTTTTGTATTATTATTAAAACCTCTAACATTTCCGGAATGAAAAATTAATTTTTGATTGGAATGGCATGGTGTAAAATTGGCTATAGGTCGATTATATTTGAATCAAGACTTTAGATTCTCATTCTAATAAGGTTCCATCGACTCTCTCGTGAAAATAAAACATACAACTCCATTAGAGAAAAATAAAAATGATGTTGAATGTTAATTATTAATTCACTGATCTCTGACCTATAATAGCTCATATTATTGTATACCTAAGCTAAGAGTTCCAATTAACAAATTTATCCAAATATGAACCAACTCTTGGAAATCTTGAAAAACGTTAATCTACGTGACGAGTATTTTTTGCAAAGATATTCTAGAATTTTCTCATTTCTGCTTTTCCTATAAATCCCCATATCAATAAGGATGCTTGAATCAACGTACACGAGTTATAGCTATTTATATTTATACTCAAGTTTGAAACTTCAATACTTCGAAATAGAAAAATTTAAGAATATCCAAATTTAAAAGTAAGTGTATTTTCAGAGAGTAACATGCTTAAAACTCGGACAATCACATAAGGTTTCAAATTTTAAAGCATCAGAAATTCAAACTATTTCCAGTCTACAGGTTCCAATTTTTCAAACTTTTGGAGTGTTTCAATGCTGCAAATCAAAGATATTCAATACCACACATTTAAAAACTATAAATTAGAAAGATGTCAACATGCTAAAAGCCAAAATTTCTCAAACATTCGAACTTTGTACGCTAAACTGGAAACCCCTTAATATTCTACCGCCCTGAATTTGAATATAAATTGAAAACCCACGATCCTTAGTCACTCTGAATTCGAAAGTTCAGAAAAATTCAGCTGTTATATTTAAGAAAGCTTAAAATATCAATGATCCAAATCTCACATACACTAGTTTTATTGATGAGGTCTAGAAAGCAATCCAAATTTCGAACTTCGAAATTGAGCTATCCGCTTGAAATTGGTATGTTCAATATCGAAACTGCAACTTCGTGAGTATTATTCCTAGAAATTTGGCCAATTTTTCAGGAAAGATTATTTCACAACATTATTATATTTAAAAAAATAATTCGAAGCTTACTATCTGAATTAATTATAACTATTCATGTATAAGAGACTGTTAGATTTGATGAATTGATCAATGAGAGATAATTTCTTTTTTATCATCTTGTATAGTTTTTATTATTGAAAATAATTCTTTTAATTCAGATTAAAAGTGTGGATCATTTATCTAGCATTTCTAGACTGTTTGCAGATTGTTAGTGATTGAGGAACAAGAACTACATAAGGCCAAAAGATTACGATGTTTGTTTTTGAAGATAATAAAACCCCTTGAGGATTGGAAATAACATGCCTTTGCTACTCTCAATAAAAACCTCTAAGGACAGGCAATGACAACCCCTGTTGTCTGTCAATAACAACACTTTCAAAATGAGAATAAAAACTGCTAAGGATGAAAAATGACCATCACTGGTTACAGTCATAACCCCTCTTGTCTGTGTCAATGATAACCTATGAGGATGAACAATAACAAACGCTTGACGACAGTCAATAACAGTCTTTGACACAGTTAATAGCAACCGCTTAAGATGGACAAATGCAATTGCTTGACGCTGCCAATGAAAATCTTTGAGGATGGGCAATGCGTACTCCTGTTAGTCAAAAACAATCTGTTAATACTGTGAATAACAACCACTAAAGATGGGCAATAATAAATTCTTGCACTGTCAGTTGAAAAACTTAGGGATGGACGAATCAGCCTTTTATGAGAGTGAATAACAATCATTTCAGATGGATAATAACAGCCCCTTGACACTGTTAATAACAACATCTAGGAAAGAACAATAACAAACCCTTGTGACAGTCAATAACAAATTTTTGACACTATCAATCACAACAAAATCGGCAAAAACCAAACTTGACCATAATCAATGAAACCCCTTTTAGGAATGCTCAATAGCAACATAAAATAGGTTAAAATATCTCCTGAACGTGCTAATAATAAACTCTTTTATGATAGGTGGTAAATTTGAAAAAATGTATATTCATAAAAAAAATCACCTCATATTTTACCCATGTCATATTCAAAAAATGCTCATTTCAAGAAAACATTTTTCTCAATTTAATTTTCCTCTCTTCATAATTCTGTTTCGATTTTGTAGTTTTTGTAGTGCATGATAGCTCACCAGAAACCGTACTTTTGGGACAGCATTCTTTTCTGTGGTCGGAATATGGAACTGCGTCGATTTCATAAAGCCATTTGGAGGGTTTTTCCAACGATTCAAAGCAGCTGTCCTACATTTCTCAGCGTGAACTTCTGTTCGTAGATCGACAAAGAGAGCAGCATAATCGCCGAGGATGGGAAGTGCAAAAGAGGCAGAGGGGTGGAGTGGGACAGAGCACCAAAACTGTAGTTGTAGAAAATGAATGCAGCAGTCGAAGAGTTATATGTACCCTACACAGAGAAACGACGACGAGGACGAAGCTTTTGCGAAAAGTCGAGTCGTAAAGAGCTGAGAGTGGGGTTTGGGTTTTACTTCGCGGATTCCGGACTGGCACATTATTGGCAAACCGACAGAAAAATCGATGAGCCCGACATCGAATCTCGGCACACCGCAACCAACCAATGTCTCTTGGAATTCGTCCTCTTTTTCATTTTCAACTACAGAGTTCGAAAATTTGGTCTTTTCTGGGATCAAAAGAACTTCCGGGGCAAAACGCGAATGAGCTCTACGTTATCACGTTTTGCAAACCCTCGCCGCGTGATTGAAGGTCAGCGATTTATCGATGCGGAAGGAAATTGTAATGAGGTAGGTGTTTTTATCGATGAGCATCGACGACACGCAAATATAATCAACCTTGCCATATTTTAACACTTTCATTGAACTCAAAGCTTCTGCCCTCTATATCCTATAAACTCCTTTAATTTCTCGAAGATTGAATTTATCCAGCGTCTTTTCCTCTACTTTCACAGATTTATGAAATTTATGTCAGATTATTTCAATATGAGCGCATAAAAAGATTATCCAAAAACATAGCGATTGGAAAAACCTTTCCTTATAGTCAACAGATTAACCGTAAATAAAATTAAATATGGCACAACAAATTTAGATGATATCTTCCGTAAACTAATCTTTGTCTAGATTATTTCAATTACAATGCTCCAAAGTTCTAGTTCCTGCAATATATTTGAAAGAATAACGAGTCTCGGAAAAGCACCCTTGGGTACTAACTTTTATTATTTCACGAGTTCATAAAAGAGAAGCGTGATTGTAATATGACAGATGGACGTATTAAAGAAAGTTACTGCTCTAGCTCCAGTGTGAACCTCAGAGATTATTTGTTTTATCCTTTTTTTATTAAATCTCTACACAATAATATATTCGAAACATTTAAAAATTCAGGACTATGAATGAAGCAGGAAAAGTAAAATATAATGATTGTTTTCATTCCGAAGTTTTGATATTAGCAATGTCTTCTGGGTTGAGGTTACTGAACAGATGGATAGAGTTATTAATGATAAAAGAACTACGAAATGACGAATTGTTTTTGAAACTCAAGAAAGTTGTGGAGCTATCAATTCACAATAAATGTTGGTCATTTCTCTTCCAGCACCCACCAGACTTGAAGACTGAACAGCTAAACACAGAACAATTCTTGTCGTACGAGGCTGGCTGTGGTAAACTCGCTTAAGCAAACCGCAAAACTCTCAACTCTAAATGGGATATTAATGCCCGCGTGTGAACCTAGAACTATATCTTCTCACATGTTGGCACATCTCACTATTTATAACCGTATATGCTTGACAATGCACTGGAAAGTCCAATAAGCCTTGCGGTCACATACCTTCCCAAAAATTCCAAGGTGACTCTCAAGCCTTCCAAGAGCGCAGTCTCACAATCTGAGGCAGAATCATCCAGCCACCGATCCTTTTTATTATGCTCTCTCAACGGAAAATGCTTGCCTAAGTGACTATCGAGTGAAGATTCATTTCACTCCGAATCAACAATCTCCATCAGAAGATAACCAATTTCATCTTAACGATTAATAAAAGATAAAAAGCAATTTAGAAAGTATTTCTTATCTACTTTCCCCTTTAGATTGTTACACCGTGACATAATTAATATTGACACGTATTTTCTTTTCTGTTTCAGGTGAGTCCAGAGTATATTCTTTGCCAAATATTCTTGTGAGTACGATAATAGTATATTGTATGACAAGTGCACGAAGTAGGTGATTCGAGACGAGTGTTCAGACACGAATATATGATCTAATATTATCTTCATTATCACTATTACAAGTTTTGTTTTTCAAACGCATGTGAGCTTTATGATTCGGAATTTACACGTTATAAGTGTGTGTTAACATTTTACCAGCTGAAAATATTTGACAAGTAAAAACATTTGAGAGCCATACACTGTTGCTGAATACGAATACTGTTTTTTGATCGACACTCAAGCGCCTACGAAGAACTTCGAAAAATTAATTAATGTTATACAGGCATAATTTACGCGTTTTATCAGCGTTCTTTTCAGTTATGGAAGTAGCCGTATACAAAGGAGGAGTAGCGATTATGTATGCGCATGTGCGCAGTACAATTATAAACGTAGAATAATCCTGGAGGAGTATTATTGGCTCCTAATCGTACTTTGCGCATGCGCATTCGCCATCGCCTGTAAACGACGATGAAAGCTTCAAACTAACCTTAAATGTCAGATGACATCAACTTGTAAATCATAAATTTGTTACATAAAATATCGTGTGCACCGAAAAGGCAAAGTATTTATACCCTCGTGTATTTGCGATACCTTCATCCAACCGAACAGACTTTTGATATATACATTCTCTACACAGGAACTAAAGAACTCGACCAAATAATTCTTACAACAGGTGCGCAAATTCTGTCTTTCGCCATAACGTTTCCACCAGCAGACTGCGATTGACCGTAAACTAATGAACTTCCTCCCAAGAGTATTTAACTCCATACGATGAAATTTACAGCAACTCACCTGGATACATTGTTTCGTAACGGACGCGAGGGTGTTGTGAAAACGAGGGAGGGACTTTAATTTTTCAATTTCCTTCACGCGATGCCAGTGCAAAAGTAGAGGAAAGCGGAAGTTTGTTTTTGGTGCGATTCAGGCCAAAATTCTCTAGAGGAAACTCGAGGAACGGATGCGCAGCGGTGTGGATCCCGTGAACCAGAGTAAGGATGAAATTGGGGTAAGGAAGGCTGAAACTCGGATTGTGACGAACGGTAGGAGAACTGGGGAATGAAGAAGGGAAGCAAGGGACGAGAGGTCCTGGTACGAGCTGAAGAGTCTGCGGTATTTTAATATCTGGCATTCCTGAAGCGACCGATCATCCGACTCTATCTAGCACCTAGTACCTAGTACTACCCTCTTCTACCACTGCCACTAACACCATTTCATTCGCATTGTAGTGATAGCTACTATCCGCTAGAACTGCTACAACTACTACCGGTGCCACTATTATTCGACTTTCCCCTACCACTTGAAAGTACCAACCCACTCCTTCAATTCACTCACCCATAAGTCGCACGATGGAAGCAGGTCCCAACAGTAATTATAAAACGTTAAGTCCGGAGATTCATTGTCGTGGCTTCCTTCTCTCTTTTCGTTCCATCTCCAAACCTTCATCACGAATCTTCAAGAATTCAGAGAGATTTCACCCTTTCATCGAGTCAAAAACCCTCTCTTTCTCCGCTTTCCTCTATCTGTCCTTTCTTCTCTAAAATGGGATGTAGACGAGAGAGAATTGTCCACTCCATTCTGCTCTATTCCAATTCATCTCAGTCCATATTCATGAGGATCATTTGAAAGATGTTTCCAAAGTCGCCTACGCGACCTTTACATAAAAAGATGACTTTTTAATTTTGTCTTGAAAACATTCATTGCGAACATTAAGTAATTTTGACTTAAAACTTCTTTATCATATTAAATCTGAAATGAACAACAAAATATCGCACCTAATACAAAAATATGGATTTAAGTTGATCCAATAAAAATTGAAGTTGAGATGCAACATAAATGAATTTTTATAGAGACTGACTTCGTTAAAAATAAAACAAATTTTCGTTTAAATTGGACCGAAATTAGGTAATGTTGGTAAGACGAATTTTTTATCTTGAATAATAAGATTGTCATCAGAGTTGATTTTTGATACAACCGAATGTGAAATTTTCATTCAGAATGAGTAACCCGACACAAAGAGCCCCAACCAACTTTAACCGAAAAATCCTTGAAGCTAGATGATATTTATTGAATACTATCTTATGCTGAGATAAAAGTACTTTTCAAACAAAAAATCCCAATGCAAAATTTCTGTCAATACATTTTCTTCCAAATTTTTAGCTTTAATTTTTTTATTATTTCATTTTTTTCTTTCAAAATAATGCCAGCATCATTTAATTACAACTTGAGATAACCCTGTGATGAAAAGAAATATTCCCAGAACTTTTACTGAGATGAAAGGATTTTTCTCAAACATACAAAAACCTTTGTAGAGTCTACAGTTCTCATTTTAGAACATGATTTTATATTATTTTTTCAGTCAGTATTTAAACAAAAAGAAGCCCATTATATTAAAAACTCAGAAATTAAACAAATAAGAATTATTATATTATTTTTCCATAAACTTTTGCAATGAAGGAATATGTAACCCTTTGTAGATTCAACAGCTATAATTACACAAGAAATTTTGTGTACTTTTTTTTAACTCTATATTTAATTTCTAGCTATCCCTGAGTAAACATTATTTTTTATCTATTTTTTTTGTTGATAATCAAAATTTTAAGTTTTGAAAGAAGCGTTTCGTTTGATATAAAAGCATAACAAAATATGCAGGAGGTTGGAACTGAAAGGTGAATATGCATAAAGTGTCTAGCGCTAAATTCTCAAAATCGAGAATATTTACTAAATCAATTAGAAAAATTCAAATACATATTCCTGTCCAAAGATTTTTTGGGGCTGTATTTTTCAAAGTCAAAAAATAATTCCTCTTTATTATTCTGATTCATTCACTTTCTTAACATAACAATATAATAGAATCTATCATAGACTAAGAGAATACATTCTTTCTTTCCATTTTCAAGGGATACACGTTGACAAAAACAAAACATATAAAAGCAATAGTAATAATTACAGTAATTACTGCCGTTTATATTTGGTCTTTATATAAGTTTATATAAGGTCTTTCAAACACCAGAGTAAGAAGCACAATTTCAATTTTCTCGAGTATGGATAACCATTTTTAATTTATCCGAGATTTCATGTTTTTTTTTTTTAATTTTAAACTTATTCCACAATTAATGTTGAAAGTCCATGCGAACAGGTGAAAAATGAAAAGTCAAATGTCAAATGTGAAATTACTATTTTGCGTTCAAAAATTAACAAATTCAGTCTTAGTTCATATTGGAAAACTAAACATTAGCTCAAATAGAGCGAACTGGATTTTTGATCAACTTTTTTTCCATTTTTTCAATAGTTTTTTTTATATTGTTCCGAGAACCGTTATTATATTAAAAAGCATCGGAATAATCAGAAGTATGTCTGAACAAATTTCGTTTTGACCTCTACAAAATTTTTTAGTGAATTTTGCATTAAAAAATTAGGTTGGAAATATCTATTAAACTACATACACCTTATACTGAGCTTCAAGCGATCATAAGAGTGATGAAAATGGTGACAAAAAAAGAGCTTTGTTCCTCCATTTGTATAAATTTCAAGCTATACAAATTGTAAGAACTGAAATCGTAGCTGCTTCTTTTTTTCGAGATATCTCAAAATCATATTTTCTGTTCAATCAATTTTTCCTAACTTATTTTCTTTTATTCTGCAATTAAATTATTCATTACGCAGATATGCATATAAAACTTCATAAGAGCATAAACATGATCCAGCGATACCGTCATTGATATCTAGAAAATAATTATGTACCAGTGCAATGTTAAAATCTGTTTAATAACTGCTTTTCATTCGTTTTTAATGAGAGAGAAAACATAATTTGTAATATTTTTAATATTCAACTCCACGAATGAATTTTATATAATTATCACTCTCAACGTTACCCAATACCAACATCGTGGACGTGGTGATATTTTCGTCCCATTTTTTCCCATTTTAAATATTTTTTTATATATCATCTAAGATTTTTGTAATGTCCTAACTTTTTATTTCAAGTAAGAACGTACCAAATTCTCTCTGCCTTCTCGCGGCAGAAATACTGATTTGTTACGTTCGTCAAGAAGTGCGAAAATTGGAAAAAGTGTGTACAAAATATCTAAAAATAAATAGAACCATCATACCAACACGTCTACGTCCCAAAATCGTACAACTTCAGATCGAAATAACCTACAGGAATCCGTTTCTTAAAAATTAAAGATAAATACTTGGCGACTTTGGAAAAAATATGAAGAAAGTATAAAAAAAATTCAGCTACGATTTCAATCTCTACCATATTTGGAGCTTGAAATATATACAAATGGAGAACTGTATTCTTTTTTTGTCACCATTTTCATCATACCAATGGTCGCTGGAAGCTCAGGGTGTAAAAAGTCAATATTGTTCTTCACAAAAAAATAATTGTAAAAATTTTTTCCGCAGAAACCGGGGACTCAAAAATGTGTCTAGCTACTTGTGTTTTTAATATTTTTTTGGCACATAAATCTACAAAAAATTTATGTTCCAAATTGCTGAAATCTTCGCGTAGAATTGTAGTTTATTTTGAAAAAATCTTCAAAATGCACTTACAGAATGCTGTAGGATTATTCTTTTTTCTGACTCCTGCGTTCTACCTCACTCATATTTCCCTCCTACCCCTTTCTCCCTATTTACCCACTGTCATTTTCCGTCACGCTGTCTCCGTCTTCTTTATGTCGAACTCATTTATCAGAAACGGCAGGAACTCGCGAACGATTACTCCATGGCTCGCGAGAGAAAAAGAGAACTAGATGCAGATGTCGTAAGTCGTCTTAGTGTACACCTCACGCTCGTGACTCACGAGATGTCATTTTAACGTTAGAATAGGACGTCTCCGAGGATGTGAAACACATCTCAAGTCTTTCCCTACCTTACTTTATGTCTCTTTCACCTTCTGCCTTCCTTATCTTCTGCCACTTTTCCTTCTTAACTCGACTAGTTCAACTCGCACTTCACGCACTGACAGCAGAAAAAGAATTAAATGAAAGCTAAGAATTCAATTGCATCCGTTTCATTCAGTCGATAAAATTTCAACGGGAACAAAGAAATGTATCACTCGTTAACAATGTTTTTGGATTGCAGAATAAGCGCGCTAGGGGCGCTTATTACACGTCTCTTATTTTGATTGGCCAATTATCAAATCAAAATATATAATTCAATTTGAAGTACTAGAAAATGTAATTGTTCACTACATATTCAAATAAATATTAAAAGAACTACATTGCCTCTAATACAATTTTAATTTTACTTGTTGATTCTTCAATTTTTCTTGTTTATAATTTAAAATTATGTAGTTTCCGATGTTTTTTTTGTATAGTTCCAATTTAAAGATTAACATTTGAAACTCTTCAATTTGAAAGATTTATAAATCAAAATTCTTGAAAATTGATGATTTTGAAAATTAAAAGTCAACTTTTCAATTTGAAATCTTGCAATTTGAAGAAATTCTGAATGAGAGTCATCGAAATCACAGCTTTTCAATTTTAACACTTAAAAAATGCATAATTTTTAATGGTAAATTTTCAAAATTAAAACCTCTTGAATTCTAAATATTTAAAAATTAAATTTATGCAATTTTCGCAATATATTTTCACTGTTCAATTTTAACGATATATGAGACAATTTTCTAGAATTTTCTACCATTTCTACTATTTTGGAGAGTTCAAGTTACAAACTGTTCAATTCTGAAGGTGTAAAAATAAATATTCTTAAATTTTGATGATTTCGGATATAGAAAGTCAAGCTTTCATTTCCAAATTTTCCAAATTAAAAAAATTATACATGTAGATCATCAACATGAAAGAATAATTATTTGTGAAGCTTGAAACTTGCATAATCCATGAATTCTTTCGAAATATTTCGTTTTTGAAGATTTAAAATTTAAATTTCTTGAGCTTTAATGATTAGCAATTTTTAATTCTTTAATTTTCAATAATTGCAATTGAAAATGCTTCAATATTTAATATGTATAACAGGAAATGATCCCCAAGTCAGAGAGAAATGATTGTTTTATCTATTCACAACAGCTTCAAGTAAAAGCAGAATCTTATAAGATGTCAAACTGACGTATATTGATAAACTGTTAAACTGGATGGTGAAAAAAATTAAAAGACAAATGTACTCTCTAAGTGAACGCAAATATAGGAGCTTTAATGTGGATAAAGTGAGTGAATGATTTTGGTAGATTATTATTTATAGTTATTATTATCAAATAAAGAAATTACATCAAAGGCATTGTATTTTCCAGTTTCAACCTTGGTCATTGGTAAGGTACTTACTCATTCTCGAATTTGAAACTCACCTCTGAATAAAATTAACCTCAAGCTAGCTTTGAGTAAGCCGCAGAAAAACAATATATTGCAGTTTGCTGAAGCACTTCTCTTTTTATCAGATAATTTATGAGGATGAGGGTGAAATTTTTTTAGCCTTCTTCATTCGAAGAAATATACAATTCATTATATTATCAGAACTACTTCCTTTTGAGTCACTTGAAAAACAATATTTGGGGCGAAATTATAGTTGGCATCCTAAAGAATGGTCTATATAAATAATTACTTTATCTTCCAAAGGACCGCTTCCTTCTGAATGAGCGATGAATGAAGGGTGCATCTGTCGGTAAAAGATTTGCCAAAAAAAATTTACTGCTTACTTTCAGCAACGACAAACTTTTTTCCCCTTAGCCAACTTCTGATATGTCCATCGTCAGTAAAGACGTTTTGCAGAAGATAAATTTCAAGACGCAGGGAATATTTTTTTGTCTGTGAGAGCAATAAAGTACATTCTTTCAGAAGAACGCTCTCTTGATAACTCTCTGAAATGTTTTTCTACTAATCTGATAAAACAAAAAAGACGAGTAGTTCACAGGAAAATGTGTAGTTTCTTCACAGCTTGTTTTTGTAACACCTTAATTTAAGTACGCTTTTATACTTAGAGCTATATTAAAGCTCATTTTTTTGTCTAAAAAAAAAAATACCGTGAGCCTATATTGTAGTGTTGTACAGTGACGTGAAGAACCATCAAAAGGAGGGAATAATATTTTCTTTAGCATCCTAATGATTGTTCGGTTTCAACGAGTTTCTTGGAGAGAATATCAGTGCGAGCCATTGTTAACTTGGACGCTATTGTCGGAAGACTCAATCCAGTTCCGGATTTTCATTTCATTTCATTCTTTTTATCAAGAAAAAGAGCACAGAAGAAATTGGAAATCCTTGTATGACTAAATTTGGCATTAAGACAGTTCACGCAACAAAACAATCTCACTTCAGTTTGATCCCCCAATCTGATAAAGAAGTGCGATTTATGGATTGAAATAGACACGAAATGAGAATCATCTGTCAACAACCAAATCTGATAAAGCAAAATATCATCTTTCAAGGAAATGCAGAATTAAGGTTCGCATGTGAATTGATCTTTTTTTGGATAAAAATGAGGTTTGGATTAATTGAAGCAATGCATCCTCCCCTCCGTTTCAGTTCGCTATCTGGCATCATTTTTCAATCTGAAGTTAGCAAATTAAAAAAGACCAAAACTGGTATCAGGAACGGATCCATAGAGATCTATGACTAATTGAATTGATCAATTCCTGCAAATATGTATCATTTCACATATTTAATATAACTATTTTTAATCACTTGCGGAGAATTTCGTACTTTTTTGTATTTTATTGTAGTTTTCATTTCATAGGAATTCACAGCATTTGCAGCCAGAAATTTGTTCTTTCTCGACCTACGATGACGAGTGTTTAAAATATTGCAATGAGATATTTTCAAATTTAGATGTATACATGACCGCTAACACAAAAATAGCTTCATGTTTAAACTTTAAAGGATTAGTAGAATACTCGTATTAAGAGTCAATCAGGAATAATCGTTACTGAACAACAACAAACTTCGCATTTGAAGTTCCTTTTTCAAATATATAGAAAAAATGAAAAATAAATACTTGTAATTTATTATTTTTATACAATGTTCTCAAAATTTGGCATTATAGTTCGGAAAATAATAACTTCTTGACTGCAAATAAAAATAAGGGCCGAGTCTAAAGTGGCGAACTGTCCGTACTTTTAGCTCCACTGGGCTAAAAGCACGGACAGTTCGTATGTTTAGTTTTACTAGACTAAAAGTACGGACTGTCCGTACGCTCAGCTTCGACTGCACGTCCGGGCTAAAAGTACGGGCAGTCCGTACGCTTATGTATGTTTATAACACGGCCAAGTCTAAACGTACGGACTTGGTGAGGGAAAGGGGAAGTTGTAAAAGGGAAAGGGGCGTTGCTTATGTCCGTACGTATAGAACTGGTTGCAAATCTTTGCCACGCGTCGCATAACTTTAGACACTTGGAAAAAAGTCAAAGCCGAATTTTTCATTAATTTAAATTTTTTGTCTGTCGAAAGAAAGTTTGAAATTTTTTATTGAAATAATTAAAAAAATTTTCCATGTTTGACGTTGGAAAGGGGCGGGGGTTTAACCAACCTCATATCTCTGTCACAGGGGTAACTGTATAGATGACCCTACGAAAGAACTGCCCGTACGTTTAGCCCGGCCGTACAGCAGGAAGTAAACGTACGGGCTGTCCGGACTTATAGGCACTACCAAAAATGAAACAATTTTGAAAGAATTGATCACGGTTTTTGAAATTAAACTGATTCGAACTCTTGAAGATACAAATGTTTTCATTTGAAGTTATGAAACTTGAACTGCAAATTAGGAATCTCAAAGTGGAATATTTTTGAATTCGAAATTTTTGACACAACAACTTTTTGGCAGCAAAACCTGTAAATTACTGTAGATTTTCAAAAAAAAAAAAAGAAAGAAAAGTTGTACATACATAATTGTCAGTACAGTTATCCGATATTTTAACTTTTGCGCAATCTTGTATTTTTTGTGAAGACTCGTAATTTTCTACAATAATTTACGTAAGTTTAATTTTTTTTTCAATGACATCAAACACCCAAATCAACAAAATTGTACAATCGTGTAGTTTTGTGTGATGCCTGGCAGATATTTACAACAAAAATATGAATAAAAAGTTATACGATTTTTTGAATTTTGGACGCTAATACTTTATTGTTAATTTTTCTACTTCTCTACAAGAAAATACAAGAAAAACATTAGCTTTTTACATGTCTTAACAAAAAATTATAATTGATGAAATGTTGTACTTTCTTGACAATATTTCTTCCATCAGGATAGCAGTCCCGATTCGCATAATAAGTTTCTTATTAGCAAGTGATGAAAATCAAAAAATTGAAACTTTCCCTCCTGAAAAATCATTCAATTCGAATATTAAATATTTAACCACAACATCAAAAGATTTAAAGTATTGGGATGCTTTTACTTTCAAAGCATTCAAAATTAAAATTACATCGTTTTTGATTCTTCAATTCATCATACAATTTAATATTTTAATTTAATGTCTTCATTTTTTGAATTAAAAGTTTTTTTTCCTTGTCTGAAGAAAGCTGAGGTTCTTTATTTTAAATAGCTTCAGGTTGAAAAATTAACATGTTATTATTTATTAGTGAAAATGAACGTTAAAAAGCGTATTTAGATGCATCAACCGGCCTGGTCAAAGTCTTTCAGATCGGCCCTAAATGCCACCCTAGATAATTTGATTGAAAGAGTTCAGAAGATTTGAAAGACTTTGAGGGGTTTAAAATGATTTTAACAGTATACAAGGGATTCAAAGGATTACAAGGAATTCATAGAATCCTCAAGGCTTTTAATTATCATAAGAAATGGTCAAAGCTTTGATACATTTCAAGGAATTCAACAAGATTTTATGACAGTTCAAGAAATTTCAAGTGCCTTTAAGAGATTTAAATGAAATTTATAAGAATG
>CAKNXH010001558.1:225971-248683 GCA_932178445.1 Andricus quercusramuli | reverse complement strand
AAATTAATTTACTCTTTTGAAATCTCTTTGTAGTTTAAAATATTTCAAAGAATTTTGAATAGATTTCAATATGTTTAAGGGGATTTAAAGGAATTTCGAAGGATTTGAAAGATTTTAGGGTATTTAAAAGAATTCATAGGAATCCAAGGATATTAATTAAATATTTCTTGATTTCAAGATCCTCCTTCATATTATTTTTTATAATAAATTTAGTAAATAAATGTATTAAAGGACTTCATATGACCTATAAGGTTTTAGAATAAAAAAAAATGCCAAGAAATTTCTAAAGGATTTCTACGGATTTAATAAGATTTTGGAGGGTTGAAATAATGTTATGAAATTTTAAAAGCTCCTAATGTGTTTCAATAAATTTTCCAGAATATCAGGAAACGTCATGAGATTTTAGGGAATTCTAATTTGATTTCCATGATTTGAAGAGTTTTTAATTTGAAGTAAAATTTGTTTGGAATAAATTTTTTAAATTGATAATGTGAGAGTAATAAATTGTTGAAGATTATAGTATCCGCACAAAACCTACTGAATCCTTGTTCTTAAATAGTGAAATTTAAAAATTGGAAACCTGCAAAACTGATCAAATTCAAACTTAATCCCCGTAAAAATTTAATAATTGTGAACAAGCATTGAGAATGGTATGTACATTTCAAATTAGTTTGCAATTTGCAATCGCCGGTGTAACCAGGGCCAAAGCATCAAAAATAATTCTCAAATCTGGATACGTATTCAAAAAGTTTTTATTTGAAACTTTATCATGAAGTGATATTTCTGTAAACATTTTATTTAAACAAATTTTTAGAATTTTTGTTTATTTTAAGAATTTTCTTCAAAAATTTTAAATATTGTAAGCCTTTAAAGTTAAATTATACTACAAATGCTGAAATTAATACGACTTATAATTGAAGGCTGTAAAAATAATGAATTGAATCTCAATTGATCCATTAAAAATTAAACAATTCCACACTTCGCTCAACATTAATGTATTCTTGAATCAGGATCATAAACCGCGTTTTTCATTATCAGCCACAGACTAAAAACAAGTCAAATTGACTAATAAGAGGATGACCTTATAAATTAATTCAAAACGATGTTTAAAATATTTTGCAATGATGTTGTAGGTACAAAATTGGAAGCATGGTGTAGTTCGGAGTTCGTCTTTTACCGCTGTTATCCTTGCACAGCGGCCGCGAGCGTCGAAGGTGACAATAGTCGCCTCTGGATGCTTCCTTAGAGCTACCATCAGAAATTATCATTTAGAATTATTATTATTATTAATATACTATTGGGCTATGTATACTAGAATTCCTGTGTTCCCTATTCAAATAACATGCTCCTTCCGTAACACTGCTCCGACACAAGTCGCTGATCAATCTCTCTAGCCATCACCTCTGGCAAAGAGCTTCACGAAGTCATTGTGTGTCATAGGCCACACAAAAATATGCAACACTCTTCATCACACATTCCTTATAGTAATAACTTGAAAATCAATTATAAAGTATTTCCATCCAAGCGGGACAACTTCGTGTTGCTTCAAGTCAAAGTTGATGTCAAAATTGGCGACACAAAAAACATGCAAACAGTTAGCGGAAATATAGGAGCTTCGATGTGGGTAAAGTGAATGCATGAGTGTGTATATTATTATATTATAATCTGTTGCAGTCATTCAAATGTTATTATTTTTCATAATTTTTCTCTATTTCCCAGTGAAAAATAAAAAAAAATAAAGGTAATTCAGAAAATCCTGGGGGGAAGTTCCGATCGCAGGTTTTACAACGTTGTAGATCCGCGCTTGCCTGTTATTAGAACAGATTATTATTCATATCGTATTAAAACACACAAAAAAAGATTCGGAATTGAAAGGAATTCGTAAATTTTCGTAAAATCTCTTTTTAGCGTTTTCCCTTTGAGAGAGACAGAAGAATTCTTTGAACTTTGGTCTGAATTTGCGAAGAACGTTGAATCCTGAGCCCTCCTCTTTTGTTAAAAATACGAGTCTTTCTTACCATGCAGATATCTTCCACAATTTACCGGACAAATCCCCATCGCTTTTGCTTCTGCAAAAGCATCTAGGAAAACCCGCAAGCTTTTATCATAACAGTTGGCTATCGTGTATCATCTTCTTTCATCAATTTCATTCCAAATACTCACAGATACCTTACAATATGTTATATCCAATTTTACATAAAGGACGATTTGGAACTTCAGACGCATCCGTCCAGATAAAAATATAAATATAGAAAAGAAGTTTGCAATATTTAGAATAATAGTAAACGTTGTATTTTTGTTAGTGTTTCTAATAGAGATGGTTACTCTACCACGAAACCTGTAATGCTATTTCTGACGAGAAAAGTATCAATAAAAAAGTACGAGTACGATGAATACTTAAAAGTTTCATGTTAACAAACTTCTTGCACAGCGCTCAAAAGTTAAGCTCTCTTGATAACACAATTGAGCTAAGAAGCTCCTGAGAATAGGACTTTATACAAAGTTAAACGTTAAGCTCTGGTCGAAACACGAGGCCTAAGAGATTACCACAAGCTTTAAGCGATGAAGTTGTTATCTTTGAAATTCATCACCAGTTTAGGGTACATTCAACGAAAGCTAACAAAGAGAACCTACGCCCTTTTGAATTTTGTTCGGATTTGTACTCTTTCCAGTAATTGGTTATTAGCAAACTTGTAATGTGCTAAAGTAAGAATATGCGCTTTCTAGCCATCTTTGAGAATAAAGTCTTTTAAAAAATCTACGGACGTTAAATGGACCGCAAGTCTTTTAACTGTCATTTTTGTTTTTATTGCAATTGTCTATTACAAGTTATGTAAATCAGGCTAAAATATTTATTATTATGTTTCATTATTTACTTGTATGAAATATTTCTATAAAAAATGTTTTTTTCAACCTTTACCACTTTTACAATAAGAAAAATTTTTTTATACAAAATTGTTATTTTTATTTATTTAAATAAACCGTACTTTGCAAGAACAACGTAAGCCGACTTAAGTTCTTTTTGCAGAGAACTGTTTTTCGGATTCTCACGTCTCGATGCTCAGTTCGTACGGTTGTAGCCGTGTCACAAACTCGGTCATTTCGATAATACAATTTTTTCATTATTATAACGAAGTGTCTGATGGTCCCGAAACTCGGGATGACTAGTCTAATATTTTTCATGAGCTTGGCTAGTCGTTCCCAAATTTTCGCAACGACTTGTCCATCCGCTTTTCCAACTCCCCCAATTTATCGAAGCGACTTGACACAGCCTTATTATTATTATTGATATTGCAAAAATTACTTAATTAAACCCGCTGTTGATCAAAAATAATGAAGATTGATTTGAAGGACTACAATTATATTAAAGATTGTTATGAACCATTTAATGAAGAAAATACTCCTGTGTATCAGTTTCTTGTAAACAAAAACTACTTTTTACTAAAATGCTTCTGCTTTATTATTAGAATGGTATTTATTAACAAACAATTGTCAGAAGTCAAAAATTTACGAACAATTTATAAGGCCTTAAATCATTCTATTTAGGCTGTTGGGCAGACAAAAAACTGGTTCAATGATATATTTTGTTTAAATGAATTATTTTTGACAATGCAAGGAAAGGTCCAAAAAATTTTAATTCATTGAATTAAACCTTCCTCAATTCATCAATGTCTAATACAATGTTCGAAGCAATTGTCCGGGTGTGTGTATGGATGTGTGTGTATGTGTGGATGTCACACTTTTTTGTGAACACGATAACTAGAAAACAGTTGCAGATAAATTGATGATATTTGGAGGGCTTATTTTCCTGACTAATTTCTTGAAACTTACCGAAGGATTTCTATAAATATTCATTGCATTTTTTAGCACTCAATAATATTCAAAAAATCGTGTTTTATAGTAAAACTTTTGTTGTCAGCATAATTCAAAGTTGATGTAAGGATATAAAAGATTCCTTGACTTGAGAAGAATCGTTTGACCCATAATATTGAAACATTTTATCAAAGAGTAGGGAAGTTATTGTAATATATATATTTCGAAAATCGGGTTTTTATAGTAAACATTTTTTCATTAACATAATTCAAAGTTGATGCAAGAACAGAAAAGATGTGTTGATTAGAATCAAATCGATTGACCTATAATATTAATACATTTTATTTAAGAGTAAGGGAGCTATGGTAATGTATAATATTTGAGAATAAGGTTTTTTATTGTAAAACTTTTTTCTTCAACATCATTCAAAGTCGATGCAAAAATGTAAAAGGTTCATTGGTTTGAAACGAATTCTGACAAATTTTGTGAAGAAATAATAAAGCTGGGGAAGGGATTGGGTGCGACAAAACGTTTTTCTTCCCTTTTCCAGCTCGAAAAATTATCATTTCGAATACAAAATTTGATTTGTCTGATTTGTCTTTGTAATTAAAAAAATTTTGTATTATTTCATAATTTTTTATTTTTTGTAAATTTCTATTTTAAAATTGAGTAAAATGGAGTCTTTGGTTTGTCTATTATTGAAGAAATAACTAATGCTTCCTCTATGAGGAAGCAAATACATTTGCTAACGGGAAGCAAAGTGCTCGTGAAATGAGCACCATATAATTATAAATATAAACAAAGTGGAAACACTCGAGATCGAATTCATAAATGCCCTTGGCTGAACCATAGTCATGGTGGCTACAAATGTGTTTTATGGTTTTTATTTATTTTTTCACATATTTGTGTAATAGAAAAATCTGACAAAAATTAGTACGAAACAAATAATTTGAATACACAAAAAAAAATTTTCTCAGTGTTTTGGCGAGAAATTTAAATTTTTGAGAGAAATTCAAATTTTCGAAAATTTATTTTGTTCAAAAATTTGTTGAGTACCGGTCCAAATTTTCCATAAACGAAAGGACATTTCATGCGCTAACTTTCAGAATTTTTCAAATTTTTAATTGATGTGGACGGTAGTTTTTTTCAAATAAAAACTTTCACAGATGGCAGATACCCTTATTAAGAACTATTGGTAAGTATTGGATCCAGTACTTTTTCCCCGAAAAAGTATTGGATTTCCAATACTTATTCGCGAAAAAAGTATTAGATCCGATACTTACCAATACTTCTTCTTCATAAGGGTATTATGGAATAATATTGAAATGCTGAATATTACTTATGACCAAATGCTGTATTTTTAATGTTTCTGAATGTGTGAAACGGGAATCATTCATAAAAGTTTTGAATTAATCATCGTCGCTATTCTCATTAATTACAGGCACCATTTTATGTTGTACGAACAGTTTGCTCAATATTTCTGCTGGTCGAACGAATTTCGAAAAATATCGAGCATGGGATGGATATTAAATTACAGCAGCAGCATGTGAGCAGCAACCGATCGTTCGATTAGCATTTGCGCACTAACAACAATATCATTTAATTCCTTCGAAACCAATGGAATCAGGCGTGTATTGAACAAAACGCTTAGAACGCCGACCATTCATATGACGTGACTGAACTTCTACTTTAAAATTGTACGCGGTTTCCTTAGCGCAGCAAATGTTAATTTTGTTGTCATTGTCCATCAATTCAGCTAAATACTATACAGCTTGACTGAGTTGATACGAACCCGTGAACAATATTTCGAGATCGTTGACGGTCATTTCCGAAAAATCTCCCACGTCCGATGAACTATAATAGCCAAGTTTCTTAAGAGAAACCAGTCATCCATTTTTTGTAGCAGATAGATTAAAACCTGGTTTATTAACTGTTTTCTATGTTCTAATTTACATTGGGCTTTCACAACATGTGTGATTGCAAATTTTTCTCGATATGTTTTTGCATTGAGTGTAAATGGTTCTTCGCAAGGTATGAAGTTCTCATGCCAGGACTTAAAGGATAACGAAACCAGCTAAATACAGCTGAATATAATGAATCTCGCTGAGTGACGAAAATTCGTTGGGAAAATTCAATTGCATCATTGAAAGGAAATATCGACTCCTCCGTCATCGAATAGATAATAAGTTATTTCCGAAATTCGGCTCTTTTACTAAAATTGCATGTTTTTCGAAGAAAAAATTCAGGAAAATTCTCAATTCCGATGTTCAAAATTGCGAGTCCATTGTATCGCGTTTAAAATCAGCTAATGATTCCGAGAACATTTTGGCTCAAGAAGTTCAAGAAAAACGATGGAGTAGGCGACAGATTACTTTCGAACATATATGTTCATCGGATGTGGGAGATATTTCGGAAATTACCGTCAAACATCTCGAAATATTGTTCGCAGGTTCGTATCAACTCAGTCAAGATGTATCGTATTCAGCTGAATTGATGGACGATGACGACAAAATGAACATTTGCTGCGCTAAAGAAACCGCGAACATTTTGAAAATAGAAATTCAGTTACGTCACATGAATCGTCGGCGTTCCCAGTGTTTTGTTGAATACATGCCTGACTCCATTGGTTCCGAAGAAAGTGAATGATATTTTTGTTAGTGCGCAAATGCTAATCGTACGATCGGAGTGCTCACATGCTGCTGCTGTAATTTACTATCTATCCCATGCTCGATATTTTTCGAAAATCATTTGACCAGCAGAAATATTGAGCAAACTGTTCGTACAACATTAAATGGTGCCTGTAATTAATGAGAATAGCGACGATGATTAATCCAAAACTTTTATAAAGGATTCCCGTTTCACGCACTAATTAAAACATTCAGAAAAATTAAAAATTCGGAAATTTTCATAATTAATATTCAGCATTTCAATGTTATTCCATAATACCCTTATGAAAAAGAAGTATTGGTAATTATCGGATCTAATACTTTTTTCATGAATAAGTATTGGAAATCCAATACTTTTTCGGGGAAAAAATACTGGATCCAATACTTACCAATACTTCTTAATAAGGGTATCTGCCATCTGTGAAAGTTTTTATTTAAAAAAACTACCGTTCACATCAATTAAAAGTTTGAAAAAATTTTGAAATTAGACATATGAGATGACCTTTCATTTATTAAAAATTTGGAACAGTACTCAAAAAATTTTTGAACAAAAAAAATTTTCGGAAATTTAAATTTCTCTCAAAAATGTGAATTTCCCGCCAAAACACTGAATTTAAAAATTTTTTTTTGTGTATTCTAATTATTTGTTTTTTGCTAACTTTTTTCAGATTTTTCTATCAGACAAATATGTCAAAAAAATAAATAAAAACCATAAAACACATTTTTAGCCATCACGACTTTGGGGGTGGTGATGGAGGTTGAAAAATCCGGGAAAAAAGTTATAATTCCAAGTCCTAGAAAAGGGCTCATTGAGAATCTGGTTCCAACCAAGGGCATTTTTGACCTGCTTAACGGGCTGGGCCCTTTATCTTCAATCGTTTTGTCCAACCTCACGGAATAGTTACCTCTGCTTTTATTGGAGGCTACACTGGGGCTTAGGGCCCCAATAAACCTTCTGATGGCTCTGGTTATTGATAGTAAAACAATAATTTGGAAATTTGTTACTTTTCTGCATCACCTATGAGCAAAATGTTGGATTTTCCTAAGAAAATCTAATGATAATAGTCTCTAATAAGAGTTCGCAGTAAAAACAACTTATAACTCTCTTTAGTTAATTGTTAACAAAAACCTATGGGAATTATCAGAATATAATTTTTGTCCCATTTTATTCAGAGACAATATCATTCGGCAAAAAAAAAATGAAAAAAGCCTATCACATTTACTCATAATACCTTAGAATACCAAATTTATTATCCTTTTGGCATTTTTTCTGTTAGCACTTTTCCGACTCAAGTTGTTCTTGCAAAAAACGGTTTAATTGGACGTTTATATTTTGGTTATTATTATTTTCATCTGAGATAAAAATAGTGTTTTAAGGATTAAATGAATATTGTAATACAAAGAAATGGTGAAATAAAATTATATGAAAATGGAACCTAAATAAAAGACATTTCATATAGTTATTATTACTATATTCATGTCTTGAAATGAGAATGATGAGCGATATTTCTTAACATAAGATTGCATAAGAAATCAGAATTTTTCAAGAATATCGCGGCATTGATTTATAATTAAAATATTCGGTTCGAAAGTGATAAAGGTTTTCCTTAACATTTCATGCAGGGCTAATATTATGGAAAATTCTGTAATACTAGCCCTAATGCTATTCATGACTGATGAGTTTAATGCAGAATTTCATACCAAATGAAAAAATAAATTGGCAAAATGTGCTGTCAACTGGAACAGAGCTCAGACTTTCCAACTACAAACTCGGAGCGCTACCACCTGTTCTAACCGGGAGTTGGAAGACTCACATTGCGTTCTATGTAACGTGCATGGATTTTTCGAAATCCGTTTTTTCTGAAAATATCTTAAAAGCGCATCTTAGTCCTCTAGCCTACTACAAAGGTGGAAAGAGTATGATTCCAAAGAAAATTCCATAGAGTGTGGATTCTCTTCGAAACTAAATTGAATTTATTATTTTGGAATACGATGATTCTTATACTCAAACCTCGTGCAATAATTAATTTATCTAATAAATGCATGTATTTGAAAAAGTTGGCGATTACTTCCTTCTAATTAAGGTCTTCGTTCACCACAAGAATGTTCAAAATTGATAACAAATTCTCAGTAAAATGAAAACTGGTTCACGGATCTTCGACTGGGTTGAGTAAAGTTTGAACGAAATGAGGTATACATGAATCTTCTCGGTAAATTTGACAAGCGTGCTTGAAGTTCCTTCGAATTTCCTGTTAAACAAGGAATGAACCGTGGTTGAAATTTCACTAGCCTAGAGCGAAAACTGCGAAATTCCAGGGCATAGAGTCTATGGAGCAACAATAGAGGAGTTGATTGCAAAATGAAATAATATACTAAAATCTTTGTAATCCGTGTGAGCTATCGTAAAATCAGGTATGCGTTAACGGCGTGGTTAGTGTCCGTTGACAGGAAATGCCATAAGGGCCAGAGCTTCCTGCATCGCGACTGAGCTAACGCTTTTGAATTCGATGCATTTATCTAAAATTTCTTCCTTTTTTTTAATTGCAAAAGCCTAATTGCTAATCAAAAGTTACACATTCTGAAATTTGCATATACCAGAGGAGAAAGAAAAGAAATAAAAACATTAAATTGGATGATGGATCTATCGTAATCTCTCAAAGATATACTCTGAATTTCCATTTTTCATCTTGTTAAATGAACCAATATATCGACAAGCGAATGCAGAATTGAAGAGATCGTGTTTTTTCATTTTTTGCTCGTTTCACCACACTTTTATGTTGCCTGAATATCACTTTATAATAGTGCACTTCTGTCAGTGAAAAGTTGATCAATTTCGAAAACAATGTGATTTTATTCGTCCCTTTTAAACCGAAAAATGAGGCCATGAAGAATGTCAATTTCTGAAAATGAAGAATAATTTTCATTTTTGTTATTTCGCACATGCGTGCAATGTACTTCAATAGAAGAATTCATCTATCATCGAAATGTTATCGTTCTCGAAAACACTTTGCTAGATATGGCTAAATGCCTCACATTTTGTAGATCAGGTTCATTTAAACAAAAGTTTAGTTATCAAAAACTTGAGAGATTCACTATTGTGTATACTCATGATGTTTGAGGGTTGTTTGGACATCTTCTGAACATTCAAATAACGAAACCGATATCTTATAGTAACCAAAACCAATGGCGATTTTTTTAATAAACTATAAGGGCGAGAAATAACTTAAAAATAAGTGCAGGAAGTGTTTCCGACTAGAAAAAGAATTTATATATATTTAAAAGATGGTTTTGACAACCCCTAGACGTTCAAACAAAACAATCGAAATTTTCAAGAAACAAAAGCACAGGTGATTTTCCATTACACCATTGTGGTTCATAATCAATTCACAACGGATGAAAAAACATACCCTGGCAGGAAAAGTTGTAAAATCATTTCAAAGGTTATTTTAAAATTTTCACATACTACAAATTGATTGAAAATTCCAATATTATGATAAAAGAACTCCTGTAATTTTGGTTTGTTGAAAATATCGATTTTTTTATTTCAATGTTTGAGGGTTCTTAAAACAAGCTTTGATAAAAATCCTAACACGTTTTCTGGTATCGGACGCTTTCTGCACTTATTTTTAACTTACTTTTCACCTAGATAGTCTAATAGAAAAATCTAGCTTGGTTTTGGTTGCAACTGATAGTTTGGCAACTGATGAGTAAAAACTGTCTATTGACATTTTTCCCAAAAGTTATTTTTCCTGAAGCCTTTCTACAACCAAAAGCATCCTTCCCTACCAGCCTGACCTATTTAAAACTCCTCAAAGTCAACAATAGCCTGATATTTTTCAAAGTAATATACTTTTATTATTAGGGAAGAGCAAATAAAAAACTATCGATTGGTGTAAAAAACTAAAAATTGATTTTTTCCGTGTCAGGTCCCTTTCTTCGCGGACGATCACATATTATGTGTTCCATACGATTTTCAAAATTATATTTTAAACCATCAGAATATTCTTGTAATAACAACCCAAAGAGAAGTTCTAACTAGCCCAAACAAACAAGAAAAATTGTTTTGCCAGGATCGTGTGTAAATTTTCGTTGGATTATTATGCAGAAATTGTATTCCCTGTCACAGCGTATATGTACAAGCCGGAAACGAACACTTGGTGCCTCGCATTCATATTCTATTTCAAAGAACGAAATTCAATCACGCCAAGCATGTGCTTTTGAAATTCCAGATGATATTTCCAATAGTATTGTATGCCACTGGGTCTTTTATTTTAAAATTTCTATCATGTATGGGATATCCAGGAAAGCAATCAGCAAAGATAATGAAAGTGATATTCGTAAAATAGGGGTTGCCGCGGTTGCAGTTGAGTATAACAGTATATTGAACAAAATCAGTGACACTGACATTTTAATGTCAGTCATTAACTCGCATATCAAGTATTTATCTCGATTTTGTACCCTCTTGATAACAAACATGAAAACTCTGCAATTCTTTATAATTTATCCATTTTGAATGGAAGATTATTCAAGATTTATATTAGTATAATTAATAGCAGGAATATCAACATTATTTAATATATTCTACCCTTTAATATTTTCTTCTATTTAGAGAGAACAATTTTTCTATCTATCTTGAAAGACTATTATCGACACTATTATTGATGTAGGATATATATGACCTTATCTATACAGTTAAGAAAAGTGGAGGCATTGGCGTGTCACTAACAGTTTGTGTGTACATAAAGTTAAATAAATAAACTATTTATTTCCACGAATCAAAGCGAAGTTCTCTCTGAATATTTCATTTAGCGAGTAGGATAAAAGAACCAATTATTTATCGAGTGGGAATCATTCGTCAAGTAAGCAGTTGATGCTTTTAACTTGAACCTTAAGACAGAGCCCTATTATTGAGGAACTTGCCCTGGGATTAACCGGTCAAGTAGCTTAAGCCAGTATTGTGGATTAATACATGATTATTATCACTAAACGCCATTTGATTATCATTCAGTACTTTGCAAAATATTCTACAGTATTGTGGTTACATTGAATTGAAGAAATTTGATACTGGTCAGACTGGTTCGATAATTGGATTAAGTGTAAATGGCAACCTTATAAATTTGAATTAGTGAGAAATGAGTCACCGAATTAAATAATTCAGAATTTTCACTAATAAACAGTGACGTGTCGCTGATTCGAATTTTTGGGAGAATGTAGTTAATACAGGAAAACTTTAATCTATTAAATTGATGATCGGAACGTTCTCGGTGATACGTGCCTTTGACTTATATCCAGTAGAAGATGTTGCTTTTTCTTACTTTTCCTCAAAGAAAAATGAGAAAAATTTGTTAGCACGACCTGCCAATACTTGAGACACCAGTGAATTTAACACGGAGAAAACCCCCAGTATTGTGTACTTATCTACTTTCAAAGGATCATTAGATTTACTCCACTGCACGTGGAAACCACTGGTAAATGGTAGAAATGGTGGAAAACAAGAAAGCTCGATTAGCACTTGGTTGGTTCCTCTTCACTTGACTTTAGCGAATTTAGGCGTGAACCACACTGACTGGACCAACAATACACTTGCAAGCTTCAATCCCTCTTCCGGGAAATAAAACCCCCGAGGGCTCTAAGATCTCCGTAAAAGCTAATACACGCAAGAAATAACATTCGCTTTAACCGTTGTTTAACTTGACTTTGATGAATGTGGCAGAAACTATCCCGTGGGAGTTGAGAAATGTTTCATTTGCATGATTAATCAAACCAATTAAACTAGACATCTCAAATTGATGGTATCGAGTTTTCGAATATTGAGAGTTTCTTTCTTGTTTGTTATAGGGCCTGAATAAAATTTATTTTTTCTTGGAATTTGTGTTCTTGATTTCCTATATCGTATTATACTTTGAAATGAGAGTAATATTGAATGATAATATTGTAAAGATGTGAGTCTTTGTTCTCACATTAATTAAAAAAATCATACAAGGTAAAGAAAATTGTTTTGACATGATAAACTCTGTTTATGAAGCATTTTAAGTTAAGGAATTTTACATGCAAAATTTTTTATGTTTTTTTCATTAATTGAATGATTATAGTCGCATCAACTGGCAAGGTAATATGCGACTGTACTATAGGGTTAATTATAAAATGTAAGGTAGAGTGGTATACCAAGGGACAAAAGCTCGGTTTTAACAGTTGAAAAACTCAAACGTCAAGTACCCATAATTATATTGGCATTGTGAGTCTGGAAATCAATTACATAAAACCTACAATAGAAAAATGTATGATCTATACTTTAGTTTACCTTTTATAAAAGGTCAAACATATATGTTTGATCTCTCAGCTTTCTTAATGGAAAGTGAAAGTTTTGCTTACTTTTTCATAACAGCTTGTATTTAAAAATATTAAAGCAGGGAGTAAGAGTGCCTATACGGATGAAAGATTGAGAATCCATTTAAAAATTCGTTACTTCTACAACAAAAAGAACGAATTTATTATTGATTTCTTACCTTCATATTTTCATTTTTCGCATGATAGATTGAAAACTTGGAGTAATGGAAACTGTGAATCTAAAATCAAAAGGAGAACCAGTATATGTCTGAATATGAACAATTATCAAAGAAATTGGATTGCTGATACGTTTGATATGTAAATTTGTATTTACATTCATGATTTCACTTCATAAATTATCTCACGTTATTCCTTAAGAGAATGAATTTTAATGTTGCTCAAGCTTTTTTATTTGGAGACTTCATCAAAGGTCTCTGACATCCTTGGTTAAGGGATTTGAGATCGAAAAAACTAGAAAGACTATAATTCATACACTAGGTGTACAGTCTACACTCTGACGTTCATATTTTATGCTCCACCTTTGGTATTGAAATCGCAAGAGTTTGAAAATCAATGTGCTTGAAATTTAAGCAACTTGCTCCAGATCAATTCATGTCTTCTGATGACTATCAAATGAAGGAGATAAAGCGTGTTTTTCGACAAATCAAGGACCTAATTATATATAGGGCAAACCCCTATACGGTTGATTGTGCACATTTTAAAAGCATTTAGATATTCCATATTAATTAAATGAGGTTTTTCGACAAACAATGATGCCTACACATGAATAATTTTAGGGGGTTTTCTTAATTGGAAAAGTTAGTACAATAATAATCCATTATTCAGTGAGGGATTAATGATTAAGGCTGTAAATAGGGGTTTAAATCATTGCCAAGTAGTTTGACCTTGTGATTGTCGTAATCGATAGTTTGCTGGGTTTGATTGCTCTAACATATGAATGTAATCAAATGCAATTATCCTTAATTGCCTCGTCGGTTGCTACATAAGGTTAGACAATCTAGTGGCAAGCTCGATCGGTACCATGAGGTAGTACGCACGTATATACGTATCATCAGAAGCTCAAGCCAAGCATTCCAATTGGACATAGTCGCTTGACCAGAGTATCGAATTCCAATTAAGCGAGCTTCCATGACATAACCCTCTAGCCCTTGAGATGCATCTGATCAAAGTTCTCTGCAGGACTTAATCTACACTATCGAAGGTAACAGAACCAACGGAAACCAAACTTAATTTTTCTAAAACCATCTGGATCAGTTCCTAATCAATGAATCCAATGTCAATGAGTTTTCTGTATTTTGAAATGCAGTTCATCTTCTCACGATGTCAGGAAATATTTTCTGTTCGAACTCCATTGCGACTTGAAATACCATCGCATGAATATTCAATCAAGGGTTTGATTGCTGATTTTCTTTAATTCAAATTCGCATGGTATTCAATAGCATTCATCGCACGAGTGAGTTTGATGGACTAGTTGATTGCCGACCAGATCTAGGAAGTAACTCCTTACGACAGAAATCACCTCCGAGATTTCCTACAGATCGACGATAAGAAAGTGTTCGCTGAGAAAACGCTCCAGAAACCAGCCGACAGGTAGATATAACGGATCACCGATTTATCGAAGCACTTGAAAATAATTCGTTCGCCCGTCGGGAATGGGCGACGATTCGTCTTCGAAATCACGAACTTCTCACGCTCCCTTTTCCTTGGGTGCTCCTTTTCCATCTCTCTTTTTCTTAAATCACTTCATCGCTCAGATCGAACACAATTTGCACATTTCCTCCACGACGTTTTGGCGAATTCGATTTGTAATATTGGCTGCCGCATGCGATACGTAATCACCATTGATCGAGAAACGATCTGGTGGCTTTCACTCGTGATCGAAGGTCGCTAGTAAGGACCAAGGAAACGGAAATCCCGTTCAATCTGAAATGACCGAACCACGTCTTGACTCGACTTTCCTGAGAATTTATGGCTAGACTGGCAGAAGCTCTGCCTAGATAGAGCCGACGATAATAGAGTTTCGCGGCAACGAGACAAAGACGAACGGACGTTCTCCGACGAATGGCCACGCTCTTAGGTGGTTCAAGATGGTTGGAAGAAAGAGAAAAATTCGATTGCTCCACAATCTTTATCCTAGGGCACATTTCCTCTGCTGTAGCTCAGAGAAATTTACTTTAAATTCCTCGTCGGTAAAATAACATCGCTTCCTAAAGTCTAGGAATTCCCATTTATCCGAGTTTTAATGATTAAATTCCAGTTTATATATGAGATCGCAATATGTTCTTGCCAAAACATTGGTATATACTTACCATTTAAAAAGTTGTCTATCGGGAAAACTAAGAAAAACATAATTCAGTTGAAAAGATACAGTGTAGCCAGACAACGTGAGCTTCTAAGAGATTTCAACGTTTGCTGAAAAATTTCGTATTTCTGAATAATTAACCCATACTTTTCAGAAATTATACTGCAATTACGAATACTTCAGAATAGGAAATAATTGTAGTCAGACGAGTTGAAATTTGTCCCATGAAACAATTTGCTTTATATTATACTCTACCGCATGTTTTAAATATTAAATTTGGTAATAAAGCATAATAAAAATAGCAATAACGAATAACGTACTCAATATAAAGCATAAAAAAGTGTGGAAGAAGTCAGAGTTGATCAAGTTTTTCTATATACAAATATTTAAAACATTGTTTATTTGGGAATAGAGAAGAAAACATCATTAAGTAGAAAGGACGATACTCAGTCAGACATCTCATTTTCAAAGATCAAACAATGTTTTCTTGTATTCAATTAGTAAGCTACTTATCAGTGTACATTAATTAATATTTATTCACTGTGTTATACGAATAACATTCTTCTATTCAAAAAATTCCAAATCTTATAAGTTAAAGCACATCATTAAGATAATGGCACTGTCTGATATTACGTAATTTTTTCTAAGATTAACCGTTCAAGTATAGCGCTGGGACTCTTGTTGCGGGAAAAAACATAGGTTCACAGAACTGAAGGTGTACGTTTTTGGTTAGGTTATTAGGTAAATATGTATTATATCTGTATTTATGGTGCAATACTGTACTAGATGGATGTTACTCAGTTACATCGTATAGTTACGTAACTCTCTAATTTTGCTCTCTACTCTTTGATCTTAGTGGAAATGTGAGGAAGAAAAATATGTATGTTATTATTATTAATTAATTCAATGTTAAACAAAATTATAGCAGAGTTTTATAAGATAAAGGTGGATTGACCCAAGATAGAGGAAAATCAAAATTAGATAAGAGCAAACTGCTATCTATAATTGTAGAATATTGAGGCAAAATAGTATAATTTTCACATAGTATAATTTGGCTCTTGGTTTTGATTTTATGCTCCAGGAGCGATTTGGCGTATGAGGAAATTTGAATAAAAAATGCCTTAATATGACAAGGCATAATATGGAACATGGGGCAATATGGCATACAGGACAATATCTCACACCAGGTAATGCGATACATAGGGTAGTATATCAAGTACAATATTGTACTAAAATCTCTAAAGAAAACATTTTCGATTCCTGCAACAGTAGCAGCAGTGACGCTTCCCCCTGCCCTGGCTGGGCCAAGGTTGGTTTAGGGGCAGAGGTTCGGATTCCTGAAACAACGGCGGCGACATTTTTTTTATAATATAAATAGATATAATTAATTTAAATAATAACTTTTCAGTCTGTAATATCGTTTTTAAATGCGTATTTTCTTGAAGGAACACTTCTTTCAAGTAGAACAAGTATTTTTTGATCAGACATGTAATTTGGTTTATTTTTTTTATATTTTCATCCCAACCAACACAATCCATATTATTCTTATAATTTATTGTGAACCATTTTACGATAAAATACCTGCGACAAATAACCTTTTTATCTAGAAAAACTCAAAGCCTTTTCAGCGACTTCATTGAGTAAAAAAAAATTCAGTAGAAAATGCATTCTTCGGTAAGAAGACAAGTTTAACTCCACATATATGCTAATACAGAACAGTTGAAAAAGTATTTTTTTGTATAGAATTTCTTCGTCCGTTATTTGTGAAGAGTTTCCAAAATTAAAACAATAGAGAATAATTAAATTGGCTTGTATAGAGTATTTTAAGTTCCCTGTAGAATTTCAGAAAAAAAATCAATTTTGTGGAGACTTTTGAAAATATTAATTACTAAATTTTCTCATGTGGATTTTCACGGCGTAAGATTTTATCTTAAATTAAATTCATATTTAGTTTATCTGTATGAAATGTATTTGCATAGAACTGATATCTACCCAAAATTTCATCTCTTGTTTGTTGAAGGCATTCGTAAAGAAAGAAATAGGAGCAAAAGTAGAAATACCTTATGTGAATATTTCTTTTTATAAATAAGATTTATTGAAGTTTTGTTCTAACAATTCAAGTTGTTTATCCATATACAAGTTTTCTTTTTAAATTCAAAATAAGCACGTAGAAAACTTGTTTCAGGTCTTCCTTACAATGTATACCTGCCTCTTAATAATAGTTTTAATTCTAAATTTAACTTCTGAGAGCATCTCTATACAAAATTACAAGTTTGAGAAAATCTTCAAACCTGCTGAATTCTTTTTAAATTCTATGAATCTATCAAGACCTTCTAAAATTACGTCACCGGTTTTTAAATCTCTTACTTTGCTTCATATTTATGTAGTTTAATTTAATACGTTGTCGAAATTTTTAATTTTTATCTTGCTCCCAAAAAATGTGAAAAAATAATATAGTATAATTAGAACTGTGTCTAATTGAAAGATTTCAAACGAAATTTTAATGAATCACTGTTGAGTGTTTGATGATTGAGGAGTACAACGGTACTCCTTGTAGTCGAAAATCCCCGACATCCACTTTGAAATCAGCGACTGCAATTCACGTGCACGATCCCTGGATTTCAGTGAAATTCAGCAAGTTTCGTCCAGCTTTGGATTCCGAGAGCAATAAATCAAAGTGATTGGTATAAAAGCTTTGCTGGTGTTCTTTTGAATGCAGCATCGAAGGCAAATCTGGCGAAGAGGTAATTTGGCGTTCTTTTGTTGGTATTCAGCTGGAAAATCCTTGGCAGAATCGAAGGTGAAAAATATGCAGAAGTATTCCGTGCTCGGTATTTTAAGAACGCGCCCTCGCGAAATAAAAACGTATAAATCTGTATTAGGCGATATGCACATGAGAAATAGGGTAGGCTTATTGAAATTCTGTATTTTTTGCTTCAATTTAATTTACTTTATGTTTTTTTCTTACGTATTTTGTTGAATCATCGACCCCTATATTTAACATTCATCCAGCGTTTTGTATTTACGAAGGTATTAAAAACTTTTTATATTGAATATATAAATAATTCATAAATAAAATGTTACAAACATTTGCGCCACTAGATCTCAGTATTGTGAAAACGAAATTGGGTCTCTGTCAGATTCAGGATGATTTATCTTCACATAGTGACTACTGCTGACAGATGAGAATCCATGAAAAATGCTTTAAAAGTTACGATACATTTTTTAAGATATGACTTGACGCGACAGAAAAAAAATACATTTCTCGCTTCACGCCTGCATTAGAGTTGCAGAAATTATTTGCCCGTGGTGACATAAACTGACATTGATGATTAAGTGACGAATAGGGTTTACGCCAGTCTATGGCTAGTACAGAGCATAACACTGAGAGATTAAGGGAAATAATTACCGAAAATAATAATATTAACGAAGCTTTTGATGAATGTGTTCAATCAATCAAATTGGTTCTTTTTTTCAATAGTGTTTTATTCAATTATAAGTTCAATCATCAAAAGCATGTTTGAAGTAATATTCACACTAAGCACATATGTTTATATATATATATATATATATATATATATATATATATTACTCCAAAGTGATAACTAAATCTTCAGCTCAAATTGTCTTTTTCCAATTTGGCTAAAACAACTAAACTTCATTATCGTTTTCCTTTTACAACGATTGTAATTCAAGAGAGAATCGAAATCAGTATTCCCTCTAGAGATAATTGGAATCAGTGCTCAGCATTTTAGAATATGGTTTCATTTTCGAGCAAGGTACCCAAATCGCACATCAGCATCTAGATTGCTAGAAAGTTTGCATTAGGGATTCTCTCAAATGAGAATGTCAGACTCGAAATACTGAATTTCTCAGAAATTAAGGACCAAATCATTTTCCGCATGGTTTCCTATGCATTCCATCTCTATGTTTCGGAACCCACAATATTGAATTCGATTACCCAAGGAATCAATCATCATCAATAGCTTTTTTCTTTATGTTTCAAGGAAAAAGAATCTTGCCGTTCGATTTTTCCTCGCTATGTACCCATACATAACTGATGTCCTCGATTCCCTTTTCTCCAAACAGATTAATGCCTTTTTTCACATTAGAAGTAAGCGAACAAAATATGAGAGATCCATTCGAAATGATTCCACACTAATTATAAAGAAGCTGTATCCAAAATAGAACAAAGATAGAAGAAAGAATGGAATATTAATATATAGAGGAAAGTTTTTAGGAGCCATTCAAAAACTACGTCACGCTATTTCAAAAACTCCACCCCACCGCTTTTTCGTCACGGATAATTACGCGAAGCTGGAACCCGCCAGGGTGGCGTCGCAAATATGAACGCCCTTCTAACTCAAAATTTGTTTTTCGGTTTTATTTGATGAACGCCAAGAAAAAATATATAAAAAGGTACAAAACTAACATTCTTACATATTTTACAGTCCAAAAAGCAAAATAGGTGGATTTTTCACGAAAATCGGGGAATGATAAAAAAATAAATTCCATTGAACAAAATTAATTTATAGGTACTTTATTAAATTCAATATGAAACTCTTGAGATTTCAAGTCGAAATTATATTTCACTTTCAACCAAAAAGTTGAATTATTAAACAAAATAGAATTACTTCCTACCAAAAAATATAATTTATCAATCCAATAAAGGTGTATTTTCAATGTAAAAAGGCGAATTTTTAATCTTGAAAGACGAGTTTTCAAGAGAATAGTTAGATTAAAGAAACAATATCTTTTAAATAAAATAGTTAAATTTCCAACAAAATGGATAAATTCTCAACAAAAAAGTTGAATTTTCAACCAATAAAATAAATTAATAAGTACATATATCTTGGTGGCCTATTCACTATAGTGACGGTAAGATAGATGAGGAGCTAGATATGCGTATAAACGAGTGTAAGAAGGTTATCGGTAGAATAGGTTACATTATTAGAAGTAGGAAAATATCAAATAAAGCTTAAAGGGCAATACATAGTTTTATATTTATACCGACTGTACTGTACGGTGGCGAGACGTGGACCCACCAAGAAAATGATAAGAGTAAAATTAACGCGATTAACATGAGATTCCTGTGCAAAATGTGCGGTAAAACACTGATGGACAAAGTAAGTAATGTGATAATCCTCAAAGAATGTAGTGAGGAGGAGACAATAGTTGAAATATGTGAAAGAAATTTTCTTAAATCGTTTGCTCATGTTGACGGAATGAAAGATGAACTACTAACGAAACAAGTGTATCAAGGTAAAGTAAATGACAGTGTGCCCAGAGGCAGACCGTGAAAAAGATGGTCAGAATGTGGGAATGAGACCCTAATGCGAAAGACACAAACAGCCATAGAAACGCGAGAGCTTGCATGAGAAAATGCATGGATGTGAAAGAAGGTAGAGAAGTAAGCCAGGACAGAAAAGTGTGAAAACCAATGGTATATAAAAAGAGTGTCAGTAGAGTGAATGAAGTCTGAAACAGAAGACCTTGAATACTGATGGGCCCGAGTAGGGAGCTTCACATGACGACTTCGTGAGACCCTTCACCTGGGGTGATCGCTAGAGAGAATAATCAGCAACCTGTGTCGGAGCAGTGTTGCGGAACAAAGGGACGAGTTTTTAAACAACAGAGATTACACTTGAACCAAAAAAAACATTGTATTCTATAACAAAAATCGTTGAATTTTCAATGAAAATATTAATTCTCGATAAAAAATATGATAGTTGATATTTTAACCAGAAAAAGATTTCAATTAAAAATGAAAATCAGTCCGATTTAGCCAAATGTATGAATTTTTTGGAAAAGAGTTGAATTCTCAACAATACAGTTGCACTTTCAAACAGAAAACATTTTTCTGTAAAGGAAGAAAGAAAATTTCGGAAGAATTGTTGAATTTTCAAAACAAATTGTTTAATTTTAAAAACAAAAAGGCGAATTTTCGAGATAGAAGTTGAATTTTTAACCAGCTACATTTGCATGCACAAAAGTCGATCTTCAGCAACAACAAATTTCAAAAAAGTAGTTCTAAATTTTCAACTAAAGAGATCGATCTTCAGATAGTGAAATGAATGCTCAACAAAGCATTTCAACTTTCAACCAAGAAAGATGAATTCTCAATGAAAAATTTATTCATTCAATTTTAAACTAAACATGATCAAGTTTAGCAAAAAATCATAGAATCGTTAAATTTTCAGTAAAAAAAAAATCAATCTTCAACCAAAATATCGAATTTTCAACTAAATAGATTGATCGTTAACCAACAAAATCAATTCTTAACAGGTCCATTAAGCTAGCACCTCCACAATCGAAATTCCCAAATCTTTTGGCATCAGAATTTTGGGCTTTTTTTGGGCTTTTTTTGGGCTTTTTTTGGGCCGTATTGCCGATTTTTGGGCTCCACTACTTTTTTTGAAAATTCAAATTTTGTGTGGAGGTGCTGGCTTGAATCAAGCCAGCACCTCCACTACATAAAAATTTGAAAAAATTAAAAATCAAAGACGACAGAATTTTGGGCTTTTTTTGGGGTCTTGAACGCGCCAAAAACCAATTTCCAAAAACAACCCCTAGCGGAAATAAAACTACCCCCTATATAAAAAAACAAACTAGGAAGAACTTAAATGCACCACAATTTCGGGCTTAATCTGGGCTCTCAAATTCACATAAAAAAAATTCGAAAAACCACCCCCTATGAGCAAAAAACCACCCCTTGTCAAAAATTACATCTGAAAAAAAATAAAGTGTGTCATGATTTTTTTCTTATATTGGGCTCTCGAATGCACCAAACAAAATTTTCAAAAACCACCCCCAAGTACACAAAACATCCCCAAAATCAAAAATCAAACATGGAAAACACGAAAAAAAAGCTGTGTTGAGCTTTTGAGAAGCCCGAAAATCAGAGACTATATTCACACTGCGAAATTCTAAAAAAGATCATTTTTTGAGAAAGTTATATATCCTTGGTTCCAAGGGGGTTGATTTTCACGCTAAGGGTTGGCCCCAAAATCGGTGTTGGTATTTTGGAAGAGTCTAAAAATCAAAGACTCTATTCACAATGTGAACTTCTAAAAAAGATCATTTCTTGCGAAAGTCATATCTGCTTGGTTCCAAGGGGGTTAATTTTCACGCCAAGGGTTAGAGCCCAAAAATCGGTGTTGGTATTTTGGAAGAGCCCAAAAATCAAAGACTATTCACAATGTGAAATTCTAAAATAGATCATTTTTTGAGAAAGTCATATATCCTTGGTTCCAAGGGGGTTGATTTTCACGCTATGGGTTGGCCCCAAAATCGGTGTTGGTATTTTTGAAGAGCCAAAAAATCAGAGACTCTATTCACACTGTGAAATTCTAAAAAAGATCATTTTTTGAGAAATCATATCTGCTGGGTGCCAAGGGGGTTGATTTTCACGCTAAGGGTTGGAGCCCAAAAATCAGTGTTGGTATTTTTGAGGAGCCCAAAAATCAGAGAATCTATTCACACTGAGAAATTCTGAAAAAGATCATTTTTTGAGAAAGTCATATCTGCTGGGAGCCAAGGGGGTTGATTTTCACGCTAAGGGTTGGAGCCCAAAAATCAGTGTT
>CAKNXH010001558.1:150673-225961 GCA_932178445.1 Andricus quercusramuli | reverse complement strand
AGGGGGTTGATTTTCACGCTAAGGGTTGGAGCCCAAAAATCAGTGTTTGTATTTGTGAGGAGCCCAAAAATCAGAGACTCTATTAACACTGTGAAATTCTGAAAAAGATCATTTTTTGAGAAAGTCATTTCTGCTAGGTGCCAAGGGGGTTGATTTTCACGCTAAGGGTTGGAGCCCAAAAATCAGTGTTGGTATTTTTGAGGAGCCCAAAAATCAGAGACTCTATTAACGCTGTCAATTTCTAAAAAAGATCATTTTTTGAGAAATCATATCTGCTGGGTGCCAAGGGGGTTGATTTTGAGGTTAAGGGTTGGAGCCCGAAAATCGGTGTTGGTATTCCTGAGGAGCCCAAAAATCAGAGACTCTATTAACACTGCTCCAACCCTTAGCGTGACAATCAACCCCCTTGGCACCTAGCAGAAATGACTTTCTCAAAAAATGATCTTTTTTAGAATTTCGCAGTGTGAATATAGTCTCTGATTTTTGGGCTTCTCCAAAAGCTCATCACAGCTTTTTTTTCGTGTTTTCCATGTTTGATTTTTGATTTTGGGGATGTTTTGTGTACTTGGGGGTGGTTTTTGAAAATTTGGTATGGTGCATTCGAGAGCCCAATATAAGACAAAAATCATGACACACTTTATTTTTTTTCAGATGTAGTTTTTGACAAGGGGGTGGTTTTTTGCTCAGAGGGGGTGGTTTTTTGAATTTTTTTTCCTGTGAATTTGAGAGCCCAAAATAAGCCCGAAATTGTGGTGCATTTAATTTCTTCCTAGTTTGTTTTTTTATTTAGGGGGTAGTTTTATTTCCGCTAGGGGTGGTTTTTGGAAATTGGTTTTTGGCGCGTTCAAGAGCCCAAAAAAAGCCCAAAATTCTGTCGTCTTTGAGTTTTAATTTTTTCAAATTTGTATGTAGTGGAGGTGCTGGCTTGTTTCAAGCCAGCACCTCCACACGAAATTTGAATTTTCAAAAAAAGTAGTGGAGCCCAAAAATCGGCAATGCAGCCCAAAAAAAGCCCAAAAAAAGCCCAAAATTCTGATACCAGAAAATTTGGGAATTTCGATTGTGGAGGTGCTAGCTTGATGGACCTATTCTTAACTGAATATAACTAAAACAAAAACATTTTTTTACGAAATAGTTAAATCTTAAACAAAGTATTAAAATTTTCAACCAAAAGAGATGAATTCTGAATCGAAAATATAATAGTAGACTTTTCAATTGAATATAATTGATTTTCGACCAGAAATAAGTTGAATTTGCCCATTTAATTTCATTAATTCAGCTCACATTGAAGCTAAAATCGAGAAAAATTGTTATACACATTCATATTTTCCTTGTGTGATGTAACGTTTTGCGTTAACCCCTCCCTCTCTGAGCCAAAAATCCTCTTAATTAGTTATTTAATATAATCGAATTATGGAAATCATTTATGCAGATTTTATAGCATATTGAACACTCGAGTACAAAACAAACAAATTTTAATTTATATAGGTTGAAGGTAACAACATTTTCAGAGCGGGATCTAATGGAATAGAATGTTTTTTTGTGAAACAAGGGCTAATAATTATATTCGCTGAGTCCTAAAAATGCTAAAGCCATGCTTGATTCATTTTCTTGGAAGAAATGGACTTATTATGTTTTTTTTTTTGCTTCATCTCCGCATTCATCTGCCTAACAAGAAATCTCGTGATTTTGAATCATAATTCTATCGCGACGGAGCTTCCGATAAATTGGCGCAATTCGGCACGTCGATTTTACGTCGTCGAAAGGTACATAATCGTATTTCCGAGCCGAACACCAAACATAATATACGTTTATACATAATATACGTAAACCTAATCTTCCGAGAAGGTTGGAGGTTGAATAAGGGTAGATTCGCGCGAGACTACGACCTATCCATTCCCGTTATCCATGTCAACCCTCATGCTGGTCTCTCTCTCTATCTTTCTCATTTCAACCCCGTACACTCTTCAACTACGTCACGAGTTTATCAACCCTCCCGGCAACCCCCGCGATAAAAGGGCGTGAGGTGTTTTTCTTTTGCAAAGAGTCGTGAAAAACAAAAGACAAAAATTTAGAAGAGAGGAAGACTCAGGGGAAAAGGACAGTGACCTTTTCAGACAACGCACCGACTCGAATAGAAATCGTGCTGAGGGTAAAGCACTGTTAAATTCAACAGATTCTGTCCAACTTACCCCAGCGAGCCACTTTTCACTTTTCACTTCAAACTAGAAACAGACTTTTAATTTTGAAATTCAGTCACCCAGTTTATCGGAAGGTTCGTAAATTTTCTAGATGAAAGATTTCATTATTGATTGATTTACGTCGAATTTTTTTTATTTTTGCACAGCCGGGTTAGATGAAATACACCTGTCGTTTTTCTAGATATCGCCTTCAAAAATAAAGATACAAATAATTTTTGAGGAACTGTTGCATAGAATTTTGGACGCGTTCATTATACGGTGTATCTATATTTGGAAGCATTTTAGGAACAATGTGCAGATTCTTTTATATTTATTGTTCATATAAGTTAGGGTTTTTACCAAAAAAATACACTTCTAATTTGTTTAGGTTTTTGAGAAATTTTTAGAGGTTGCCATCATCAAATTTACGTAAAAATTTATATTTTCATGATTTTCGATTTTTTAAATATACATATTAGTTTTAGAGAAATATCTTCTGAATAACATTGAAGATAATAAAATAGGCCGTTTTAATTTTTCGTCCGACTGAAAAAAAATTACTTGGCGCCGGTAAAAGGAATAAATGTGCGATTTCTTAGAAAGTGACAAAACTTCTTTATCGAATGCGAACGAAATACCTTGAAATGACAATGCATTCAATACTCATTTACTTACAAAATTCAAATTTAAACTAAAAGTTATATTTTTTAAGTTATTTTTCCAAGCGAATATAAACCATTTTTTATTCTAAAATCTTTATTGATTTCCCAGATTGTACCATGGGTTTTGTGTTGCAGATAATTTCCGGGTAATAATTTTTTTAATTATTGAATTTGGCTGTTGGAAAACGAGATTTCGGACTGACAATGGAGTCTGGGGACATGGGAAAAGGTATTTTAGAATGTAAAAGGAGTTTGAGGGAATGGAAAAGGCGACTTCACTTGTGCTTTTCTCTTATCTATCGTTTATTTTTTAATAATTTATAATTATGGCTAATTATTGTTTATTGAAAAAAATGGTATATTTCAGAAAGTAATAATTTTGCACCTATAACCGTTAAAAAATAGACAAATATGGATATATCATAAGTGTATTTGGCCATACAGACATGAATCGATTTGTCTCATGATACCAAATAAAAGTAGCATTTATAACATTGCTATATTCCAATAATTAGAGAAGTTTTTCTCACAAACGTTAGAAAAATTGACAAATTGGTACATAATATCATAACTTCGTTTCTAAATAATAATATGATTATTTTTCATTTAATATTTTTTTTTAATCGAATTAGAAACGAAAAATTTCAACAATTTATAAAGATGAAATCTTTTTTATGAAGACAGTTATTAACATTCCATAGAATTATATCAACTAAATACGACCTTCTGTTTAAAAAAGTACGGTTTTCGCTGTGGCAGTACTACCAATACTGTGATAAAGACTTTACAAAATTTTCAATTTTTTAAATTAGTTCGTGTTTATTTGTATGTTATTTCATGAAATTACCTCCAAATTTTTCGTTGAAAAAGGATTTACCTTATACAAGTCTACATATACAATTAGTTTTTCTTAAATATAATTATTGAATAAGCACGTGAGATAAACCAAAATAAAATCTTATTTTTAAGGAATTTTGTACATTAATTTCAAATCGTGGCAGGAGCTAGGAAAATGAATTTATCAATTCAATATTTAAGAAAAGTGATCTTTGGGATTTCACCTTTCATTACAACTGTTAACCATTAAAAAATGTTCACAATTTCTTAGAATTTTTGAATGTATTACCTTCTTCTTTCAGAATTACTCATATTATTCAATAAATTCTCTAGTTGTACACTATTATAAAACATATACCAATTAATTAAAATCACCCAACATCAATAATTTCCTTCCAAACTCTGGCGAATACTTCATTGAAGCATGTAGCAGAAATATTTTTGTATATGATGCTTACATCTCACAGTCAAAATAAAAATCTTTGTAAGATTTGCGAAATCAATGTAACTACTTATTTAATTTTTACGGACGTAGAAAGCCAAAACATTTCAGCGACTGTGCTTGCTGATAAAGGGAGAATATTATCACTGTGTTTGTTTGTTATTTCCACGGTTTGCCTGACAATGAATTTCCTCCTCTGTTTACAAAATAGCGAATAAAAAAACAGGAAACGTTGAACTGTATAAGTTAGCCATTCCGACAAAAGTTTACGATGTCCAAGATCCCGCGCAAATCGGGAGCATTATCTTCTGTATAATACTCAAATGATTCCAGCTATAATATTCCGTCATCGAGGTCCTCAGTCTTCAGGGATTTCATCTCAGTCTTTAGAATTTTCTTTCCATCTGTATCTCTCTTCCGCATTCACATGTTAACAATTTCGGGCTATTTTACCCCCTCCCCTTCCTTGACGACCTTATTATTACCCCTCCCCCCGCCCCCCCCCCCCGGCTTCAAAATAAAGTAACGTGGTAACTTTTTTTTAAACGGTGAAAAAGGGTTATTTTTCACGAAAATAGTGGAAAAAATGCTTTTAAATAAAGTAAATGTTAATAATATATTAGATTCAAAATGAAGACTTTATATTGTTAAGATTTCGAGTCAAAATATATTCCATTTTCAACAAAACAGTTGTATTTTCAATTAAAAAATATTTACTATCAAAAGGGACGATTTTTTTAAACAAAAAGACGATATTTCAAAACAAACAATTTTTTTCAATGACAATTGAATACTAGACGAAAATGTTCATATTCAATGTATAAATATGCATTTTCAACCAGGGGGTCCAATCTCTAAATAGCAAAGGTTAAAATTAAACAAAAAACAGTGTAATTTTCAAGACAAAAATACGATATTTTAGAAGATAGTTGAAAGTTGGATTTTTAAATAAAAAATATTATTTTTTAATGAAAAAGTTAACTTTCAACCAAATAGTGTAATTTTCTACCAAACTGTTCGAATTTCCAGCTGAAAAGACGAATTTTGCATAAGAAAAGTTCAATTTTCAACCCGAAAATATGAATTATCAACTGAAATTATAAATCATTCAAAAATGAATTTTTAAAAAGTAGTTCAACATCAAACCAAGTAGTTGATTTTTTAATCAGAAAATAATAATTATCAATGAAGCATGTAAGAGATGATATTATTTAACCAAAATTATTTTAATTTCAAATAAAAAGCAGTTGAATTCGACCAAAAAAGACAAAGTTTCAACACGATAGTTGAATTCTAAACCTAAACAGATTGATTTGCTACCCAACAGATGCATTTTTGAACAAACAGGATGCATTTTCAACCAAGAAGATTAACTTGCTACCGAAAAAGACGAATTTTCCGCTAAATATATGAATCTTCAACCAAATATTTAATTTTTTTAACTAAAAAAGATCAGATTTCAATTAAAAATGTCAATGTTTAACAAAAAATGGAATAGTTACGTTTTTAGTGAAAAAATGAATTTTCCACAAGAAAAAAGGATTTTCTACAAAATAGTTAAATTTTCAACCGAAATGATGAGTCTTCAACAAAAATATGAATTTTTAATAAAAGAGTTTAACATTCAATCCAAAAAATGATTTTTCAAACGAGAAGATTAATATTCTGAAAATAAAACAGTTACATATTCAATGAAAGAGATGAATATACAACAAAAAAGTCACTTTTCAACAAAGTAGTTCAACTTTCAACCAAGTATTTAAATTTTTGAACAAAAAAGATGACACTATTAACAATGCAGTTTCATATACAACAAAGTAGTTACATTTTCAACCAATAGTAGAATTTTTAACCCCACGAAATAAATTTGAAATCAAAAATATAATAGTGCACATTTCCCAATTAAGCGACAAAACAAGAAAAAGGGAAGTTTATTGCAATCAGGGTAAAAAAGAGACATTTTTTTAAAAGGAGAAAAAAGGAGAATAAGGGAAAAAATGTGAAGTCTGAAATATGAAAATGATTCTCAAACTTATCAAGTTTGTTTTGAACTATGTTGTTGCAGGGTGATGTTTCGCAATATCAGCAAACTAAGTTCAAATTTATCATCAGAAAACATACTAAATGTTATCTCAATTCGTGGTTTTTGGCGCAGCCTCTTTCCCCCTCAAATTGTTAACGTAGTTTCAGGACGGCCCCTGAGGGGTTAGTAGTAACCAGCCGTCAATTGGGAGGCCTGGGTTCGATTTCCAGCGGAGCAAAAAAGAATTTTTTTTCACACAATATTCACGAAAATTTCAGATGAATATGCATTTTATACGGTGTGTATAGACACGTGTGAATAATTTTACTTGTGTGTTTGCATATATGATTTCGAAAGTAAATAAAAGCTTGACTTGGATCTCTCGACTGCTTTCAAACTCCTGCGAATGGAATTTCGGGAAGAATATCTTCTCGCAATTTATATGGCAAGAAGACTTGGACGCATTGTGAAATCTCAGGGAATTCCTCGCTCGAAGAGTTTCAAAAGTGGATATTGCGGAATGCTCGCGAGGTGGAAATTGTCGAGGTCCAGTTAGCATCCCACTATTATTTCTCCTGTTCTTGGTTATGCCAACAAAGCTCCGAGAAATTTGATTACTAGCTCTCAGAAAAGTTGGAAAGTCACGAAGCTTCCTGTACTAAAACTACTAAACTGAACTGACTTATTCCCGATCGAAGTGTCGCTGACGCAAGAGACTACGAGGTAAAAATATGAAGCATCTTCCTCGCCATCTTCCTCGCCATCTTCTGCTACTTCCATATTACTTGTGTCAAAGAAAGATGGCAAGCAAATCTCTCTTAGAATTCATAATTTGGTTCCCTCTGATACAATTAATAATTTTGCGATTCTTTTCGGCAAGGGCGAGGTATTTTTTGTTGCTGCTCCCTTGGAATTTTTTAGAAAACTGTAAAATTTTTAACCAAAAAATATAACTTCATCAAAATAGTTGACGTGTCAACCTACAGAGATCCATTTTCAAGCAAATAGTCGAATTTCCAAATTATATGAACCAAATAGTTGCATTCGCAACTACAAACGATATTTTCGGGACAGAACATGGAATCGTCAAATTTTCGCTATGACTTTGTGTTCTTTCAAAACAAATGATAATTTTGCGATTCTTTTCGGCAAGAGAGGAGTTCGTTTTTGTTGCGGTTCCCTCTGAACCAAAATCCTTCTAATAGAAAACCCAGTTTTTCTGTGATAAAACATTTATTTATTTTAAGTTTTAGTTTCATTTGTTACAGGAAACTTTTGATCATTTTTCACTCAAATTCAAACAAATATAAGAGAGAGAGAGAGAGAGAGCCTTAAAGGTGCGTTGGTAAGCACCGTAATCATAATATGTCTGCTATTTAAAAGTGCGCACTAAAAGTTGCTGAAAATCGCCACTACAATAAAAAGTAATTTCGTCGATTTTTTTGTGACTTGAGTGCTCATGATGCAGCTTTTGAAATGAAATCAATACAGACTTCAACATTTCTCTGTTTTAAAACTCTTTTGTAAAATATAGACTGTAGAGCTATATCACTAAACAGTAATGTTTCCCATTAACATTTTTACTTCCATCCCGTTACATAAATTATGTATCATAATCCAATTTTTTATTTGAAAAAATGAAAACAATGTGAACTGAATTGCCAAGATATAAAGTAGATTTTTATAGTCAATACTTAACAAAGCTTATGATTTGACGATAAAATGATTTGACGATTTTCTCAAAGTGTAAAACTTATGCAGAGAGCTTTTGAAACATATTTTATATATTTGGAAACATTTCTTAAACTTTAAAGTATTTTTAATTAAAATGCCTTGAAGAGCATGCAAGAGAGCATTCATTTTAGGTAGGATATAAATTATGTCAAGATAAGAAAACCGAGTAGAAGAAAACTAAGAAATTCCATTATTAATCAAACACCTCTTTAGTACATAAAAGATGGATTTTACTATTTAATACGTTCACATTCATCACATTCATGTTTAAGTAATATCCTTCTGAGATTTTTCCTAATAACTGGTATAATATAACTACCAAAAATAGCTCTCTACGCGCGCTTATTTCACACTCCTTATTTATATCTGCTAATTATAAAATTAAAATATATATGCTCCAACTTAAAGTAATATAAAATATAATTGATGATGATGAACTAAAATAAATACTTAAATAGCTATATCGGCTTCCATACAATTCTAATTTTAACTTTAATCATTATTTTAATTTTCATTTCATTTCATTTCATTGTCGGCCAGACAATTCGGGACGACTAGCCAAGCTTATGAAAAATATTAAACAAGTCATCCCGAATTCCGGGAAGACGAGACACGTCGAATGTTATTTGTAGAACTAAAAATTTGCATAATCTTTATTTTTAAATTGACAAAATTGAAAACATCAATTTTAAAGATTTGAAGTTCAAAGTTCTACAATTTTTAAGAGTTAACTTCAAGAACTCTTGCATTCTAAAGTTGTATGATAAAAATTCTTGAATTTTTATGACTTGTGAAATAAAAAGTCAAATTTTCAATCCCTAATCTTCCAAGTTAGAGAAAGATTCAATTTAAAGCGTCACAATTACAGAGTTTCTAATTGCAACGCCTAAAACAGATTTGCAAATTATTCACTTTTCAATATTCACATTTTGAATTTATGCAATTTTTAACGTTTTCTTACAGATCAGTTTTCGGAAATTAATAATAAAAAAATATCAATTTTAACAAAGTTTAAATGAAAAAGTTCACACTTTTGAATATTCCCAATTGAAGCCTCTATAATATTTAATGTGTATAATGAAAATGATGCAATTTTGAATTTTTTTTCCGAAATAATTTAATTTCCAATTACAATTTCTAAAAATAGTAACATATATTTCCGCATACAAAAAATAGAAACTTTGCAGGGATTTCAGTTAACTTGAATCACAGACTGAGAATGTAGCAAGTTACTATTTTTAGCAATTGACTGTAGCTGTAAGTAGTTTATTTGAAGAACTTCCTCAATACGGCATCTGATTTTAAATAATCGTGAAGTCAAATAAAAATTATTGTTATGTCGATCTAACATGATGACAATTCAATATTTCAATTCAAAGTAAAGATTTTCCATTTAATTTCAACAGCTTAAAGTGAATCGAGAATTTTACAAGACGTCAAACTGGGTGGTAGAAAAAAAAATTAAGAGACAAAAGCACGTAATAAGTGAGCGGAAATGTAGGAACTTCAATATGCAGGAAGTAAATGAATGAATTTCAAGATTATTATGTAAATAATAAATAACGATTAATGTACTTTAAATTAAAATGCTATAAATTCCAACAATTTTGTAGCCGCTCCTCCCATTGTTAATTCCACCACAATTTTCTTATACCTTCATCAAAACGCTTTATCATCCACTTCCTATTTTTGGAAGGTTTTGCAGGTAAATTGGAGGTTCTTGATGGCTCGCATGACTGTACAATAAGAACATATACGTATATACTCGGTAACTACATAGTTGCCAAACCGGCTATCGGGCTGCGACCTACAGGTTGGCGTGACTCCGCAGCTTTGCCTATGCATTGGTACACGTTGTATGCAGTAAGTACTTGCAGGTGTTTTCCTTTGCAGCGAGGGTAGGTCTTTGAGCTTCCTCCCCACTTTTGCATCAACAACCCGCTGTTCCCCATTTCTCCAAGCATTTCGATGTTATCCTCTGGAATATTTATAGGGGATGAACGCCCCGTCAAATATAAATAGAGAAAATGACCGGGTGCATGGCAGGCAGGCAGGTATATGCAATATGTTGTGTATGCGAATGGTTGGTCGTTGCTGTGGCTTGAGCTTCCTCATCAATCATTGGTATCGAGCGTGCAAACGCGTAAAACACGTTTAACGTGTAAAATGTCCAGGATGTCCACCCAGTGCAGCCAGATTGGCATGTGCACACGAAAGCCTAGCATGCACCTTCTTCTTATATACTTCCACCTTCCGAATACGAAACACGTCAGGCGTCCGTGATAAAGTGCAGCCCCACCTTTCCACTTTCTCGCGTTTCTCTCTTTACTTTCTTTATAGCCGATATTATGGTTGATTTGGATCAGCGAACCTAGTGCAAACTTCAGTGGGTTGGAAGCTCTTTATTCAAGCGTGTTTGTATCCTCTTTTAGTTTTCACCGATCGGCTTCGGATATCCGCTTCTCCTTTTTTTCTCTAATGCCCTCTTTTTTATTTCTTCTACAGTTGCTTTTTACTTTTTTTTGTCACTTTTACTATACATAGCGAACGTCCCTTCCGATGATTCTCTCCTGACATTCTAGCAAAAAGTACATGTGAAGCTGAGAGATATAAAAATAGAAATCTAGATCACTGAGATCCTGGAATAGTGCAATTATTTCCTTTTGCTCAAAATCTTTCCATAATTGTTCCATAATAATTAAATGTTAGGTACAAATTAAGGAATTTTAATAAGGTAAGAAACTTACAAAGAAGTAAGTCCGCGGAATTATTAAATTAAATATTGATATAGACCTGAAGAAATATATTAATTGAAATCCGCTAAATGCAAGCGGTGAATTCAAAGAAATTCAAGCGAGTCTAGCAGAATTAAAGTGAATGAACGAAACTGTACGGAATATAAGCGACTGCAATGGAATTCATTAAAATATAATTAATTTCAATTGAAATCAAGAGACTAACGGAATTCAACACAACTTAATTGAATATGATGGAACTCGAAAATGTTCAAGAATGCCTTGAGGACATTCAAGTAAGATCAAACAAATTCAATGTCATTCAGATCATTTGAAGGAACTCAACGTAACTCAATTGAATATAAGAGAGCTCAACGAAATTCGCGAGCAGCTTCAATGGTATTCCAGTGAGATTTCAGCGACCCTAAAAGAATTAATATAAAATTAATGGGTTTCCACGGAATTCGATTGACTTTAGCGGTATTCAACGAACTTAAAATGAATTTAACGAAACTCAATAAAATAGAAGTGTATCAAACGAAATTTAAACGACATCAATGAAATTCAAGAGTATTCAAGAGAATTCAAGAGAAATCAAAGAAATTAAAGACATTTCACACATTTAAAGTTATTCAAGGAACTCAAGAAATGTAGCGAAATTCTGAAAATTTTAAATAAACTTCTCGTAATATAATCAAATTCAATTGTCTTGAACGGAACTCGAGAGTATTCGACGGAATACAAGCGAAGTCAAAGTATTTTGGGCAACTTTAATGGAATTGATTTAAAAATAATAATATTCAACAGAATTCACGCGACTCTAATGGAATCAAATGTATCCAACAGAAATCAATAAAATTCAAATGTCTTGAAGAAAATTTAAGCGACTTCAACAGAATGGATTTAAAAATGATGAATTTAATGGAATCGAAGAAAAAATAACCAGATCTGCAATTGAATATGGAAATTGAAATCATTTCAACCATTTTAACTCATTTTAGTTTAGAGTTGATTGTAGATCGATTATGTATATACACAATTTCATAATTAAAGGGTTGTTGTACAACAAAATCGGAATTTTTCAGGACAGCGAAATAACGTTCTGTAAAATCGAAATCGCCATCTCAAGATAGAACAAAACTTTACTCCCGAGCTGAAATGTTTCTGAATTAAGACAAAGCATATATGAATGAAAAATACAGTTTTGAAAAACAGTATATGGAAGTTTACCCAAGACTGGAGCAGGCTCGGTAGCGAAAGACGATAAAAGGTGCTATTTTTAGTTGAAACAAAAAATGAGAACCTAAAAGTCTCAGAATTCGGAGACGTTTAGTTGTTATATTAGGAAAATATGAGTTCAATTAGAATAAATTGACCAATTCCGAGTAAATCATTCAAAAATTTGGACTTTCAAATTTTATTATTCTGTTACAAGAAAATAAAGATTTAGTGTGATGGTATCGCACTATAACATATGAGTTTTCGCTGAAAGATGTATGAAGAGAAGAAAGGCATATGTTTATTTCATAATTAAATAATAATAATTTCAAGAAATATCGTTTCTGAATTCACGGCCAAAAATTAAGTGAAAAAACCTTATAAAAGTGGATTTTTGTAGAAAAGGATGTTTGAAGATTTAAGTTTGGAATTTAATTGATACTTTGGTGCTAAAAAAAGTGGCAAATAGTTTTATCCGTCAAATTTTTCTTAAAAAATGTGCATTTTATTCCTTGATTATATTAAAAAACTTTTAGGAAGAGAAATATGGTCAGAAATAGGTTTAGAAAAAGGTAGGTAGATAGGAAATTAAAAAAAAAAAGAAAAAGATGGGAGACAAGTACAGTGAGCTTTCTGGTTGTGAATCACCAATTTTTTATTTTAATATATTAAAAATGTGATTTCGAACAAATCCATTTAAAAAAATATTCGTTTAATTTTTTGAGATTTTTTTTATGCAATAAGCCCCTTTTCAGAAAAATGTTGGTTATCTAGTTCTGTACTGCAACCCTTCAGCTCAAATCCACATTTCACTTTTCGCTCTTCACATATCATTGTTTTCGTGTTCAAGTTGACGCCATATGTCGAAGCTAACTTCAAGTGAGTAAGAAGTAAACCGTGTTTCTGAAAAATCGTACTGATATCTATTTATGATATTTAGCTGAAAATGTGTTTGCTTTACGAACAATTTGGTTTCTATCAAACAGCTGTTTCTTCCTATTGCATATTTTTAATCTACACCATGGAGAATAGATATAAGGAGACCAAAGTAGTGTAACTGAAAATGAGCATATCTTTGTCGTATGAAATGGTTAATTGGTTACATTAATTCCCGTTCCCGAGTATGGCGCTAGTGTGGCACGCGAATTAAAGTGGCAGCTGCCTACGTTGACATTTTGCATTATTTACCTCTATGATATGAATGGGATTTACATAGAGGGATTAATTGTTCTTTACATAAAAGAAAATTAAAAAAGGATGATAATTTCATTTAATACGAAATATCTGTGATTGAAGTGTATGTAATTGAATTGATCCTGCAATGGACGAGGTAGGTACTTTAGAATTATTTCTCAAACGCATCAACATATAACTTCCGCTGTATAAAGATCTGAATTGAGAACAATTAGGATTTTTAGATTTCAACGTAAAAGTCAGGATTATTGTATTTTATAAATACGGAATATTTCACCAGTTCAAAATGCACACCTGGAATTTTCCTCTGAAATTAACTTGTATTATATTCAAAGATGGGTCAACGCGTTAACTGTTTTGAACTTGAATGTTTTTATGTGTTTTTTTTATGTAGTATCTATTCAAGTCGTAGTACTAGGTCGAACGAAAATACCAAAGGATATAATTTTGGTATATTTGCAGAATTTCAAAAAGAACAGCGGGTTAAAAAGTACAAGAAAAAAATTAGGAATTTTGTATTTTTGTTTGAGCCTTATGGTTATATTTACATGAACCATGACGGCGGCCATCGATACGTGTGCCACACTAGCGCCGCGCCGCGCCGCGCTTGAGATGATCTAGCATTTTGATGCGTTATTGTACATCCGACAGAAAAATACTCATTTTTGGTGAAGTCAATGTACGTACATGACTCTGGTCTCCTTATGTCTATTCTCCATGGTCTATACTGTAAAACTAGAGATCTTTTTTTTACGGTTTCATTTTTTTATGTTCTGTTTTTGAATAGTATAACTTCGTGCTGTTATTTTCAATGTAAAAGAAATGAACCTGCGTTCCCATCATGGTCCGATTTTAGTACCACGCGAGACTGTTCTTTCTAAGTCTTATCGTGATATCTAAAACCAGCCCTGAAATGATACTTTGTTTTTATAGTGATCAATCAATACTTCATCAATTAAATACTAATAATCATAATCCTCTTCAGTATGTATATTGTTCTTATCACGATTTTTTTTCATTTATTTAATTTGTGTGAGAGTTGACCTTTACAATGAGATCTACTTATTATTAGTTTCGGATTTATATTATTTTCTAAGGAAACAATGAAGCAGACTAATTAATTGTCAGAGCTGATAATAAAATCCCTTTTCAATGATAGTAGTTGCATTACTTGTCTGATAAGATCCATTAGAATTAACGTTCGTATTTTTACAGGAATTCATGAAAAATCACTGAGACCAAAGAGGTTACTTCGTTGAATTTATAAGCGAGCATCAGTTTAATGGTAGAACACAATTTTGCAAATGCACTTAATGTGAAACACGTTTATGCATTTTTAATGCGGTTGGCAGCTCCGACTGAAGTTTACTTTTGAAAACAGACATATATCCTCCGAACTGGTAATTGAATCTTTTGAAACGTGAATTGCAAAACGATTCAGAGTGAAATCAGTACAATTTTAAATCCGTTCCTGATTGAGGCTTACAAACAATTTTTTATTTCAGCACTCAAAATTTAACATGTACTTTATATCTGTAAGGTTAAAGAAATGTATCCTCTATGTTTCAGGTAAGCTTCTCCTAGATATGCACCAATCGTTTCCGTGAGTAACACAAATTCAATATTTCTATAACACCTCAATTGAGTTTGAATTTTAATATATTGCAGATATTGCACAGATTTCTTTATCGTCTTTTTACATCTGGTGTCTGTTTGTATATTTGCATTCATGCATACCCTTCTCCGCCATTTTTTAAATTAATCTTAATGCCCACACAATAACCGTCTGAAAAATTCTAGGCGATAAATCTTGGAAGAAAGGCAATAAAAAGAAGGAGCCAATTTTAACCAATCTAGCTCCACTACCGTATCTGATATTCCAGATCCATTGTGTCCATGTGTGTAGACATAAATATATGTGTGAGGCTATTACGTGCTACTTTTGCGCCCTTTTTCAAAGTGCAGTTAAATACTTACGCAACATTACATTTTATGTTCCTTAACTTCGACAATGAATTTCATTTATCCACTTTGATAAAATCCCCATTTTCAATATGGGTCATATTTATTCTGACGACAAATGCAAACTTCTGAGGCATTAATTTACATACAACTTCAAATAGTCTATTAAGAATGATTTGAATGAGCATTGTAAGCAGAAGAGCAATGACAAAGAAATATTTAACTTTGCTAATAATATTCCAATGTTATTCAATTCCAATGGATTTATTTATATGGGAATTTATTTCTATGGATCTGTTTCTATGGGAAATAAATCCATACATAGATTAAACCATGATTTTATGATAGATAAATAAACAATACTATAAAGCATGAGAAGCCATAAGGGCTTGATTTTTCACAGCATAATCCTTACAGAAATCGAAACGAATTGAACTACTTTATCGCTGACAAGTACAGTATGGATTTTTGACCTCCGTTTCTAATGGAGGTAAATATTTTTAAATCTATTTTGATCATTAAAGTTTCAAGAACACAGAAAAAACTAAGTGTAAACTTTACCCGGAGTTCGGGGTAAAGATTACCTGCAACAAAAATTACCTCATGTGGGTAAACTTTACCATCTAACGATTCAAAGCTAGTGGCTTCCAATTTTCAAGACTTTGGTGACAACTTTCATGAGAACAAAAGACAGTTTCTGCCCATCGAGGGTAATATTTGTGTCTTACCAATACGAACAGGTAAAAATACGAAATCACCTGCAACACTATTTACCCTAATTTTTTTCTGTGAAAGAAGCTGTGTACGTAAAAATATAATTGAATAATAATATCCATCAACCTATCTATTTATCTAATAATTAATATCTAATTTAACTAAGGGCAAAAAAAGTTCTTGGGATCCTTCAATTGAAAAATCGTAATCTATTTTCAGCTTTTGAAAATATACAATTTAACATTCCTGAAAAGATACCATAGTTGTTAATCTCAATTACTTAATTTAAATTTAACAATAGCAATCTTGCACTGAAATATGAATATGTCATCAACTGTAATGTTGTAATAATTGAGTAAAACCAATTCAAAGTTTCGCACCCCACTGTTATTATGAATAAACTTCATCAACTATCATCGGCAATTATAAAAATTATCAGTCTTCTTTATTTATAAATCCATCTAATCGAAGATAATCATCATTTATAAATCAGACACATTTTTTGCCGGGTGAAGTAAGAAAAGCTATTAAGTAGGTTACACAAAGAACCCATCAAAGCAAAACCAATATGAGGAAGATAAATTGAAGAGACGCCAAAGTAAGATGCACAAAACACGATATTAAAACCAATCTCAAAGGGATGAAAACAATAGGTTAAACTTGGAAAAACGTTATAGCAGATAAAATAGGACGAGCTCAAAAAGCGAAGTATAGAGTAAAAACCTTATTCACACCAAAATATCTATAATTTTTAAAAGAATATATCTCAGCAAGGTCGAATACTTAACATTGTTGCTCCTTAAAATTAGTATGACCTTAAATTCAGATATAAAGTTAAATTTAGCAATTAAAACCAAAATAGATATGATACATTTTCAACAAAATGGTCGAATTTGTAAACCAAAAAGATTAAATCTAAACAATAAACAGTTGCATTTTCAATCAATCAATTAAAATGATGAATCTTCAACAACAGAAATTTTCAAACAAATAGTTACATAGAATAAAAAATTATCATGAACCAAATAGTTTCATTTACAACCAAATAGTTGAACTTTCAAACAAATTGGATGAACTTTTAACAATATCATTAAATCTTGACAAGAATCCTTGACATAAAAAAAATGGCAGAAAAAAAATGTTAACCAAATAGTTGACATTTCAACCTACAAAGATAAATTTCCAACCAAATGTCAATTTTTCAACCAGAAAATATTAATTTCTATTCAAAAAGTCAATTTTCAACCAAATAGTTAAATTTTAAATTCAAAACGATCAGCTCTCAACCAGAAATGGAATATTTAAATTTGCAGTTGAACAAATTATTTTTTACTTTTTAAACTGCCCCACAGACAATTTTAAATGAGAAAAACTTTAGGTTTCACAATACTTATTCAAGGCATTGAAAACTGTCTATCTCAAAACCGTTATTTCTAAAAATTGTATAAATGAGACAATTTCCGAATTTCGATTTCTCTAAATGTATAGTTGTTAAATTTTCAAGTTTTAATTTAATATGAATCAGATTTAGAAATGTTCAGTAATTTTACATTTTTCTGTTTATAGGCTACACAATAAAAATTCTTCTCATTTGATGGTTTATACGTTAATCTGGGAATTCTAATAAGGTGGTTCATACGTCTATCTGGAAATTTGGGCTAGAAAATCCTAAATGATAAATTGTTTAGTTTTGAAGGCTTGAATTTAAGAACTTAATTGAACATGAATTGTCATGCGTTTTTCAAGTTTTTACCGCAAGTATGATCGCCTCTAATTTTTAAAATTTGCACATTTTTGTGTTCTTGACTCAGGCATACTTTTACTATAGAACTTTTGAAACAATTGTTGCTTGGAATTTTTTATCTAAAATTCTTCTATTTTCAAGGAACCAAAAATGGTTAATTTTAATATAATTAATCGATTAATTACATATAAGTAAAATTGTAGAGAATTGTCTGAATGAGGGTATCTATTTGACCCGGGAATCGAGAAAATCGGAAAATGACCAGGAATTTTGTTCCTCAGGAAAAACTGGGAAATGACCAGGCATGTTTATCAAGTGTAAATTTTATTCCTCAAATTCTAAGTTGGAACAGAGAATTTATTAGAAAATCGTTATTTTCACACAGAGCAGGAAATTTTAGAAAACAATTATCATTCTACTTGAAGCAGACAATTTTTAACATGGAACAAGAATGTCTGAAAATAATTTCATACCTGAATTAGAAGAAAAGAAGAAAAAAATCCCTGTTCAAATTAGGGATTGAAATTCTCTTACATAATCAACGGTTCCAAATCAGAATTGTAATTCTTATGACCAAAAATTAACTATTTTTCAACTTAAAATTCTAATTCCTTTCTGAAATTTCCTGTTCTAACTCAAAAATCTTAAAAATCTTTTTAAATGTTCAGAAATCTCAAATTAATGTTCGTTTCTAAACTTGAGGTCTGCAAAATATTAATCTGTAGCAATTTTAAGTGTGTTCCTTTTTTACTGTGTTCATTTTTATTTGATAAAAATTCATATTCATAAGAGATTTAAAACTCTGATATAAAATATAAAAAATGGCAATATTTAATTTAATTTTAATAAACATTGTGATGTAAGAAATCAGTTTCTGTATTTATCGTTTGAAACTACATTGATCTGGCGTTAAAGCGACGAGCAGCTGTGCGTGCATTGTTTCGTGAGAAGAAAATGTAACTATATGATACGTATAGGGACCAACACGGAAAGGAGAAAGATCTCGCGTGTACCAAATGCTTCGCATACAACAGGTCACGCGATCCAGATTTTCTTACGCGCCTGCACCCTCAACCGTTGTTGCAATCGGGCGTATAAACGTGAACGTGCATGCCATGGCGTCCAATTACGATAGAACTGTCGAAAAGATTTTCACGTAAATCACAACCCGGATTTTCTTCCTCAGAAACGTCTGAATTAATAGCATATTTCTGATGAAAATGTTTCAGACCTAAACCAAAGGTGAAAAAGGTCAGATCTTGATCTCTTAACTTTAGATGAAACCTATGTAGACTGAAATAAGGAAGGAAGTAAAATTTTATTGTAGCTACAAAACTCAAATTATAGATTTTACATCAATAGTTACTGCGTTTGTTTCTGAAAAGAAGTTACATTCCTTCCAACCAACGGCATTAGCTGAAAGGTGAATTCCGACTCGGGAAGAGTCCAAATATCGAGCCATTTTAAGCGCGGGTAGCACTCGGATCGGTGACTATTTGCGACGTATAACCAAGTTGTGTATTCGCTGCGTTTTAGATAATGTAGAGCGGAATGTTTGATGCCGAGGATGATTGTGAGCATTCGATAATACGACACATCTAATGTCTATCATCTAACTCGACAGTCGGAAACCGTCTAAACTCGGAAGATGGTTTTCTGCAGTTTTCCTCTTCCCTGGCCAATCGCCCAGGCAAATGCGAATACTTCTAATTGATTTGTATGCAGCCCTGGTTATCACTGGAAGTGATTTAATTCATACAGGGATTATAAGCCCACTTCAGCAGAATAAAAATGTTCGCACGCCCATACCAAGAAAAGTGCAGTCGTCTGGCGGTATACGTACTCATGCTAAAGGACTTAAATGCTACTTCAGCAGCGAGGGTGACCCGTATGTAGACCTCTGTTTCATGAATGAGTGAAAATAAAATTACAAGGTGAATGCAACTAATTCAAAAAACAGATATTTGTAGAATTATTTTGAATTTGAACCATTAAAAATTAAAGTACATTGAATTATAGTCTGTAATATGTGAGTACAACATTCTGAATTTCAAGTCCTGAAATAATGTGACCAATTGTAAATTGAAACATTGAAAATTGCGGCTTTGTTTCGTATGTTGACCCCCTTTAACACGTGGTTAAGCTTTGTTTATAATTAATTTGTTCTAAGGAGCGATTATCATTCCACTGCTAAAAAACGATGCAATTTGAATGTTAATCAACGCGGTAAGAAAGAATGCATTAAAAGAGATCAAAATTATTTCAAATGTGGCGAGATTCACAAATTTTCGATCCAAATGAATGTCTTTTTTTATTCGTTAACGTTTTAATTCATATGAACATCAAATATTTGCGACTCACTTCAATCCTGTTTAAGATCAGGACTGCGGCACATCAGGGAACATGGCAGGTAACTCGACGCAGGTGCTCTCTTGAGGAAAACCTAAATTAACGTTCTTGATTAATTCTCATATATTCTGATTATGTAGAAAAATCCTGAATATCAAACTGCATGCTCTATATTAATTATTGTTACTTTTGTTACACGATGTCTCAAATATGGGTCTGTCACGATATCGGAATGATGATATTTAACTCACCGTTTAGGTACTTTCAAACATCCGTACGGCCAGAAACACTATAAATAATTCAAATTGAATGGTTTTTTAATGAATCAAAATGTATCTAGATATTTTGTTATGTCGACATAACACAGAAAAAACGAAATATGATCTTTACAGCAAATTCAGAGTAATCTTTATCTGCCACAAAAATTAACTTCACGTGGTAAAATTTATCCACCATATGGGAAATGGTTACCATGTCAACTCTATTAAATCTTGTTTTATTTCGATGCGAAAAAATTGAACTTTATCTACTCGAAAATTACCCGCAACAAATATTCACTCCTGTTTTTTCTATGAAGCTATTATATCGACAAAAAAAGAAGAGTTTCACGCACATCAGCTATCAGTTGAGACGGGAGGACGCCCTTAGCTACGGATTGCAATCGAGATATGTACGTCATAAAAATAAAGAATAGATATGTACTGGTCACAAAAATAATGTTGATCAAACACCTACCCCTTTCCAACTACTCTTGGGGTCGGAAATGCACCTCTTCGACTGGTCACCAGAAATAATGTCGGTCAAATCCCCACCCCTTTTCAACGTCCCGTCTCCTCCTGTCTTAAGTGAAAGCTAATGTGCGTTAAACTCTCCCTTTTTTGTCAGCATAATAGCTCATATCGGCATAAAAAATATCTAAATACATATTGATTAATTTTGAACGTTTTCTTATTAATTTTTCACATTCCAATAATTTGTTGCTGGAAAACAAAATTTATCCAGCCAAAACAGAGGTGACGCACCTGTTCTGCAATATAACCAAAATCGCTAATACACTCAACTCCCGATATAAGACAGGTTTCGAGCATGGCATGCCTCATCTTTGATCCTAAATCGGAAGAATCCAAACGTAAACAGACAGGGTCTCATGAACCATCTCTGTTAAATTTGTACGCATGGCGCAATCTGAAGAAACTAACGCACTAAGAGTGCGGCCCTCGAGCTGTTTGTCACCCTTGACTGAGCATATCCTCTGTTCCATCACGAAACTGCGCAAGCCATTAGTTCTAGGAATATCGTTAACCGGGGGTCTTATATCGGGAGTTGAGTGTATTATCCTTCAAATGGGAAGTTTTGTGCAAAAAAAATCGACTTTTTATTCAGCAGACCCGGGCACAACATTATTGAACCGGTTGGTACAAAAATTTAGAAATACGCCACTTGAGGTGAAATTCTCGAGACATATTTCATGAAATTCCAATTGATTGATTATAAATTTTCACTTACTACAATTTGAAATATCCTGTGTACATTTCAAAATTAAAACGTTCAAAAGTAAAGTATATAAAATGCAAAGACGCAATAAATTGAACGTTATAAACCATAGCGCATTTGATGTTGAAATTTTAAAGATTTTAAGATTTTAAAGTTGAAGAATTTTTCATACAGAGCACACATGTGTAAACTTATTATCTCTAACCTGGCTCGTGGGATTCCTGAAAACGAGAAACTTACCCGAGTCAGACTCCAGCTTAAACCTTATCTTCTTAATTTATTACCTCTGTCCAGAGAAGTGGTTCTTTAAATACAATTCCATGGCTTCCGACTTATTTCTTCTATTAAATGCTTTTAAATTAACTTGTCAAGAATAAGAATTGCCTGAATTTTTCTCGGACAAGCAGAATATTTTCTCGGATTTTATTCATTAAACTTTCCAGTCTCTAAACAATTTCAAGACTCATCTGAAACATAAAAAATATTTAATTGAATCTCTAACGGAATTGTGAAAACTTAAAAGATTTGAACTTCAAAAATAACAATCAAGTATATGAAAAATGTATTTATATTGAGAAAAATATACAAACGTTTTCTCATTAAAATCAGTAATATGGCATCTGCCCAAAACAGACATTATTTCCAAAACTCTCAAATGTATACTAAAGGAAAAGTTTACCAAAGAATCCTTAGTTCTCAAATTTTTCTAACCTCTCTTTAGCTTAGGCATAGTTTCTTCTACATATGAAAATGTATTTATCCTTGAAAATTACTTTCTGGTCAGACAATGGCCTATCATTGTTTAGTTTGCTTTACGTTTATAAAATATTCTCGGTAATATTTTTTAATTCATATATCAAAAGTTATTGAATGATCGGCAAGAAGAAAATTGGATGAACACTAATTATGTGTGCATGGAGTTTTATAAAGTCATTTTTTTTTGTTTTATTTATTTTTTTTAGTAATGTATTCTTCCAAATGTAAGTTCCGATATTTTAAACAGTGAAAAAAAGTAAAAAAGGCAATTTTCAAGTGCCGTGAAAAATTCAAAAACTATATTTAGCCAATTTTTGATATAATCATTCTTCCTTTCGAAAATATGTTTCTTATTACCGTCTTTGTACGTTTTATTGCTAGCACTTCTGTTTTCTTTGTATTAACCAAGGGTTTTTCACCCTCTGTAGCCCTTTCATTCTTTTGTATTTTCCATTTTAACCAATTTAATTTTCGTTTTTTGCCTCTCATCAAAAATTCTAATTCTATGGGAGATATAGAAACTTGAACTTAGAGAAGAGATCCTTTTTTAATTTAAGAAATCGTTTCTTTAACTTTTTTAGTTTAATTCGAAGTGAAAATATCTTCAATTGTGAATAGTGACATTTTTCTTTCACTTTCAATTAAAAAAATTACCTGTCTGATACCATTTCTTTTATTTGAAAGAATATTTTTCCTCTTGTGAGTCTTGAGCTTAAACCCATAAAATTATTTCTTGAAAGAGAAGTTTGTTTCAATTTGTAAACCAAACCTCAGTCGAAACCTAACCAGCTATATCTAACTTCAATGTAAAATTGATACTTTTAAACAATCGTTTTTTCCCCTACTGTAAAATTTTTCTTTAAAGCTTAAAGCTTCTGCTAAGCCATCCTTCACTTGAAAGGATAAATATATCCATAATAATCTGTTTATTTAATGTTATGTAGTTTCAATCACAAAACTTGCAAATTGGGGTTTATTATTCTCAATGCAAATTTATATTTCAATACCTCTCGTGGACATTTAAATGATATTACGAATTCTAAAGTTGTCGGTTAATTATTTTTAGATTGTGGAAAATCAAGGAAACCCTGAAAAATTAAAGTCAAGATAACGCGTCACATTTCTTTTCAATAAAAATTATACTTATTTTAAAAGAGCAACGAAATGTTGTGATAAATTGTGAAGCAAAATTACAATTCTTGAAAAACGTTTGAATTTGTGTGTGTGAAACCTTTTTCAGTTTACCGTATGTTGAAAATTAAAAGAGCAATGGTCTTGAAATTGTAACAAATTAAAGTAGCTGAAATGTATTTCCAGGGCAGGATGTCAACCATGTTTACATTAGAGAAACTTTTTCATACTCAAAATACCAACGAGACCATATCACATGTATTTGTTCGCGTCTTCGAGACGCATCAATCAATTTATTATGTTACCCCTTGTGACCTACTAGTAACAACTTATGAAGTTAAAAAAATAGTTTATTTTGATTATATAAGGAAAAAATTGTTGATATCAGGAATTCTACAGTTCTATACCTCATATATTTGTTCGCGGTTCGAGAAGCGTCGAGTGACCTATTTAAGAACCTTCCGTGTTCTCTTATGGTCGAGCAATACCTGATTATAGTATTTTTTAAATATTTTTTTTCTTTTTTATATGAGTAAAACTTTTTTCATAACGAAAATAAAAGAAAACTCTATACTATTCATTTCTTCGCGCTTTCAAGACGCATCTATTGACCTATTGAACAACCTTTCATGACCACTTATGATCCAGCAATAACACTTTTTCCATTTTTTCTATATAAGGAATTTAACAGTACAGTATATCATGTAAATGTTCACGTCTTCGAGATGCGTTAATTGACCTATTGACGAACTTTCGATGGCCTTTCATTATCATCAATAGCGACTTTTAATATTCTAAAAAAAGTTCAATTGTTTATGTGGATTTTTTTTTATTCGAAGTATAGCACTACCGTAAGTTGAAAAGTTATTCTTCAAAACAAAAGATATTGATTGACCTTTTGACGGTCTTCCTGATGCTCTGAAAATAACATTTTCATTAAGACAGAAATATAAGCTTGTAAAATATTGAAAGTGTGAAAGCAAAGTGCTCATAAAATGAGCACGAATGAACACACCCATGTTGAATACACCCACAGTGAATACACCCATGCATAGTAACAAAACATTCTTCCCTTTAAAAACAGATTTTCGTTAGAATAATACCCATTTCTTTACAAATTCAATTTTCACATTTCTTTTAACAGTTCGACGATCGGAGCGCTGCGGTGGAATAGAAACCAGTCCAAAAAAGAATAGCCATATAGAACTGCGTAAAAACAAAAAATTGTATTGATCCAACCTTCATTCTGCCAAGACTTCAATTATATTCGATTCAAACTAAGATGTGCTAAGATGAAAGCAACCCGAGTTATATTGAGGAAACATTTTCGTGTCTTGTGCTCTGTATGTATTAAACAGATGCCTCTTATCGTGAAAGCTGCTTTATGTATCTTTTGGGTTGAGTAAACTCGCAGATGAACTCTGATTGAGAATTCCGTGAACTAACAGATCCTCGTTACGTACTCTCTTCATTTATAGTCTCACAGAATCCTCTCGGACGTCACACCACCGGGTAGGTTAACAAAGGTTCAAGCTTTTATTGATCACGAAATACGGCGAGAATAACCTAGGAATCCTTCGACTTAATCAATTAATCAACTGGTTTTCTCGCTGGGGTCATCACTTTTATTCATCTTCCGAAACTTCAGAAGGGATCACTTACACTAATTAAAATTAAAAAAAAAAACATTGTAAATTTCCCGCTCAAGCTTTTGTCAGATGTATTGAAAAAAGTATATAAGAAATATTAAAAACTACTTCACCACTTATGTCATTATTGCCATTGAATCATCAGCTACCACGTCTTTGAGTTTAATAAGAATATTGATGATTCAGAATTTTTTTACATACACTTCCAGGTAATTTTTCGCGACTTTTCCATCAAGTTTTTGAATATTAACAGTGATTTCAGCTTAAAGTATTCTCTCCATGAGTTTCGTTAACCCAACTTGAATCTAATTTGATTTCAAACTTCACTTGCAACGAATATGAAAGTTAAACTGCATTTTATCATCAATGTTTCAGGTGAAGTTCACGGATAGTTTTAAGTACTCCTGGATAATTTTTTATTTAGAACGACCAATTAGTCGACTGAGTGTAAGCTCTCATAGAGCAAAAAACATGACGTGAGCTTTGACATGAGGACCCGTATCAAAATTAAATCAGAGTGAAAATTATACCTTGGCTTCACATTTTAAAGTTGATCATTTCAGGGGAAATAAAAAGTTTGTAACGATAATAACTCTTCTAATCAAATTACATCTCGATATTTGATGGAAATGCATTTTTCAAGATTTCAACATCACTGTCTACGACATCAGAAGCTTAGCATTCGATACTTCACGATCTAGGAAATAGAGTTTATTGTAAGAAAACTCCTTTTTCAAATCACAAAATCAGATCCAGAAGCGATGTAGGTGGGTTCTTTGCAATAACTTTTCCTTCGTTTGGCATTTACAAAGACTTCCAATCAAATTTTTCAAATAACAAGTAACAATCCTTTAAATCGCTAGGATTCACATTTAAAATTCATATTGGTAGGGTGAACGGGGGTATTTCTGAAGGACGTATCTATACAAATCGAACAAATCTCGCTGATTGTGCCAAAATTTCAGTACCAGTAGCCTTTTATTAATTCTATTAGTACTAAAGAAGTCCGTCTATTCACACAGAAATTTCGGTACCCGAAGCAATCAGCGTATATATACTTATGTTTTCAGAAACCAAAAAAACTCATGGTTACATGCAAGAAAATTAAAACGTTAATTTTGAAATCCAAATCCAAAAAAAAGACGTTTCTACCCTCTTGTGGGTCTTTTTCAGGCTTACACCGAGTTTAATTTTATAAGGTTAGTCAAAAGACGATGCATTATGGTAATAGTAATAATAATATCAATATAAGATTTTTATTAAACAATGTATGTGTATTATAATGGTTTCGACCAACAAACAAGTATAAAAAAATTATTGTATTTATTAACGAAAATTGATTCTGTATTTTTTATGTGATATCTTCTCTAGCTAAAATCATTACATCAACCAAAAACAGACTGAAATAGATGATTAAAATTCCACGAGTGTTCAGACGAACCCATATTTGAACTGTGAATCCTGCAATCTCTTTCATGTTCTGCTATAATTTATTTCAACCTCCGATCAGTTTCACCAATATAGATAGGATAGGATAGTTATTCTGCTTTAAGGGAATTTTCCATTGATCTAGGTTTTCTTTCCTGAACTAAAAATCATTTAATTCAATACATCTATCAATTAATCCTCTTATTCATCCAATGTTTTTAATTAAATTGATGCTGGGAATTATGTTCTCTTCATTTAAATTAGTAAAGTATAATTGATCGTCACTTAAATTCTACTAATTGCTTTGTCTATAGTTTAGTCTCTGACAATTAGTATAGATATATTAATTTAAGTACTCACACTATCTAAAATTGTGATGATATGTAGATTTCTCAAACATTTTTGATGTGAATGATTTTTGACAAATTAATGTAATGCGAACAATATTTTATTTATTTGTATTCTTTTGACAAGTGCAACTCCAGAATTATATATATAGTGATAATATAAGGAAACAATAGACATGGAATAAGGTGTAGTTCGGAATCAAAAAGTGTGCAGCGAAAAATTAACTTTATTTTCTAAGGAAAATTCTTTTTCCTTTCTTCACTTTTTCGACTCAAATGCAAACTGAATTGATAGAACCCATTGAAAAAAGCCGAACTATTTTCAATTGGAAGTTAATTATTTTAGGTTACTTATTGAATTGAGCACTTTTTTTAATAGAAAATTAAAATCGCTTTCAGTTAAAGTATCAACTCTTAAATTTTTTTTTGAGGATTCATCTGTTTTGTTTAAAAATGCATTTGCTTGATAAAAAGTTGAAATAAATGGTCGAAACTTAATTGTTCTGAAGAGTTACGTTTTTTTGGAGATTCATTTCTTCGGTTGAAAATCTAACCATTTTGTAACAAATTCATTTTTTTTTAAATTCAATATTTTTACTTAAAAATTTAGAAGTGTGGAGAGTTTCAAATCGAATATAATACAGTACTCAAATTGATTTCATTTAGTGTAGTGTAGTGAAAATATCGTCCATATACCTTTTGTGGAAAAGTGGTTTAAAAATTACTTTAGTCAAGGCTCTATTTTTTACGTGCTCTAAAATATGATTGAATGCAATTGGAGGTACGAGTGATCTCATTGGACAGCTTGATTTCTATATAAAAAATTGTGATTGAATAAGAATACAATATTATTGAATACTGTTATATGCATATTCCTGGTTTTTCTCTTTAAAATTCCAACTGACCTTAACAAACGAATCTGTTGTTCCAGAAACAGGTATACACTATTTTATGTCTTCTTTGTGGCATCACGCTTAACTAATATCAAGGAAAACTAGATAAAAACCAATGCTTAGGAACGTCCTTCTGATTGGCATTTTCTTCAGTAACAAAAAGCCATGAGTACATTTTGCATAAATACATTCCTGTCTTACTTCGGTGGATGTAATGCCGCACAGATAAAACCTGACGAGGATCTACGTTTTGTAGCTATTTTATAAACAGATTTTACTTACACATAATATATCGGAAGAACAAATTCATACCAGTCACAGAAAAGCGTGAGTGCGTGTATGACACTAGTAGGTGGCACATAAGAACGCCCCTTTCACACTCACTGGATATGACTGATGTAAGTTTGGCTTTACTGTATCTATAGTTGTGTATACAATATGCATACATACTTAAAGGAATAGATACCGAAATGTAGAGTCTGTGAAATGGTGGTCATTCGTGTAAATTGCAGTGACAAACGTGACCCGACAAGGGTATGAGGAAGGGAAATGTGTGGAGGTTCGTGTTGGCGCACAGTTGGAAGAGGATGGTCCCGTAACGGTAAATCCGCTTCTATCCGCCTCTACTTGTCCAGGCAGCTAGCCAACGGGTATTAAAAGCGGAAACAGTAAGCGGAAACGGACACGGAAGTAGAGAACCAGGGCGGAAGTAGCCCGTTTGCCGGCGCAATAGCGAACCGACGTGCGGCACTTTCGTTCTGGCCACCTTATCGAAATGATCCTCTTCAAAATTCAGATCACCTCAATTGATCATCCTAATCCGCGTCTTCAAAAAAATAGGCATTTATAATTAAAACACGGAAACCTGACGATGAGCAGGATCTAAATGTAGATCAATATTGATTTTTAGTTTATTTGGTTTACTATAAAAACAATTTCTGTCAAATTAGTAGTATAGGTAATATCCACGTGTCCAGATCATAAGTTTCCATCACGGAGAGACCAAGTGTTTTGTATCTTTTCTTAGCTGAAAAAATATCTATCATTTATGTCTATCAGTCTATCATTTTTTAATATTTCGAAACAAAATTCTAAAGCTTCGGTCGTAATAAAACAGTTTGAATCATATATCAAACATAAAATTCTTGCGATATTGAACTTTTGACATTTTTTAACCTTTTTCGAACATCTATCTTCGATTTTGATGCAGTTTGAAAAGATTAATAAAATAAAAACCAATCGAAATTTTTTTTCTGAAGATATGCATGAATTGTTTTATATTCCATGTAAAAGAACGCATTATATACAAGCATCAATATTATTTTTAGCATAATAAAACTGCGTATGATGCAGGAATGTTTCTAGCATACGATTCAACTGCAGACTCCATTTCAATCAAATCAATAAAACGCTGATGTTCAAACTGCAGGTACATAAAGAAAGAAACTAAACTTTTCTTTCAGGAAACAAAAAGAAAAAAGAACCCTTAATTCTAAAAAGTTATATTTATTCCAAACTGCATTTTTGACCTCCTTAGTTTTGAAGCAAAAAGAGTTTAGTTCTAAGGTCTCAAAAATTGAACTGTTTTACAATTGCGCATTCAAAACTATGATTATAAATTAAAATAAAGAAATTTTAAAGATGATCAACATGATTGATGAGTATCATATCATGTGCTATGAAGTGACATTAATGAAAATTGGATACATTTCTTTTACTAAAAATGTGCTTTCTATGCAAAAAGTTGAAGACATTTTTTGAGATGTCAGATTGACTAATAATCTGTCATATTGACATCATAGGAAAAGTCGCGAGACAAAAAAAGCCGGAAAACTAATCGGAAACATAGGAGCTGACCCTAAACGTGAAATTAAGTACTCCTAAGTATAATAACAATAAGTACAATCTTTCAATTTCTGACAGAATATCAGCAACTTTCTACCTTGCAGTACTCAATATTGATGTTCCAAACATTGAATTTTTATGAGAATACTTCACTGTCTTATTGTATTTCCACCATATTGCTTCAATATCAGCTTCAAGTATTATATTGTTTTTCGTATTGCACATTAAAACATGAAACTGGTGAAAACTGTGTGTATTCATACTTCCTTATTCCGTGCCGAATAAATACGCAAATGTTTCGTACGTACAGCATGTTACACAATTTGATGTGAAAACGACGTTCAGTAGTTACTACCAGTTACGGTCAGCCGTGCCGTTCCCCCCATTCAAAACGTTTCATTCATTGCTCGAGTATAATTTACTCTGCAATTCAACACATAAGCATCTCCTTCCATAGAAATGGGTAAATGGCACTTATTTTTTATTCCTTACGTTCAAAATTTTCGAATGATTTATTATTGTTTTCAAGAAAACGATTTCTTTTTATTTCAAATATTGTAATTAAATCTAGAGATATACATTAAAATGTCCAAATGACAAGGTTCTATTTTGAAATATGTATGTTAAAAGGTTCTACCTCAAAGAGTGCAAATTGAAAGCTACTATCACGGGAGGCAAACACCCAAAGCTGCAGAATCCTATATACACTGCAGTTTCGATTGACGTACGATTCCGGACCTTGGTCGCCTTAGCCTTGACACTCAATCAAGCAATATGTATATGCCCGTGAGTACCCGCGCACTGCCTCTTCATTTAAAGCTCCTGGTATTTCACGCTTGATTGAACACCCTCTATCGCCCCCCAGAGACTCCACTCTCAGCTCAAAACTGTGGTGGCAGCGATTCTTGGAAGGCGTGGATGGAGCCTGCTTCAATCGAGACTCCAGTCTAAATTGACTCAATTTTACAAAACCTTTTAATTCTAACGTCTCGAGCTAGAATTTTTCAATTAACATGTTCCGAGGTGGGACATTGTCATTCTCGAACGTGCGTACGTATTCGGGACTGCCACAAAGTCACTCAATTCACTTTTAGTAATTTTTTTGTTTTAAGTCACTTTCAGTGATTTTTTTAAGAAGTCGCTATAGTCACTTTTTTAATGAAAAGGCCACTTCAGTCAATTCAATCTATCTCATTTTAGACTTTAGCTAAAAAAAAATTAAAAAATGCAATTAATCTATGTATGAAATCTATAATAATATGTATGTGGCATGAAAGGGCCATTTAATACTAGACGTTTTTCCCTATATTTTAAAGAAATTTTACCTATTTCTTTTTTTTTTTTTTGCTTAAATTATAATTGAATTAATAAAACTCAATCAGGAAATCCAACTGTTTTACGTTGACATACAATTCTTTTTAACTTAAATGTCAAATGTTATATTTTTAAATCAGGATTGATCTTTCTTAGAGCAAAACTTTTATTATATAGTTAAAAATACAATTCTTCTATTTAAAATTCAACTATTTTGTTCGGAATTCATATTTTTAGGTTAAAATTTTGAATGTTTCTTTAGTATTTATCTTCCTGGATAGCAAATCAATCTTTTTTAGAAAAAAGTCATATTTTTAGGTTGAGAATTCAACTTTTTTTTAAAATTCGTCTCCTTTGTTCGAGAGCGCAAGTACTTGGTTCTAAATGCAACTATTTGGTTGATAAGAAGGTTTTATTTTATAACATTCAACTATATGGTTAACCAGTTAACTGGTGATTACGCATATATGCGCAGAAAAAATCCGTGACAAAACTGGTAATGACGCTTATATGCGCACTTGGGATAACTACCACAAAAACCAAAACTGAATTAATTTGAATAAAAATTGGTATGCCCTTGGTTTTTTGGTCGCTGATGACGAATCCGGGGTCAACATTGATAAATTCAAAATGGCGGATTCAATATGCTGAACTGAAATGCAAAATTCACGTGATTTGAATGAAAGTCAGTACTTAGTGGTTTTCTTTGGTAGCCGATGCTGAATCCGGGGTCAAAATTGGAAAATTCAAATCACCCGATAATATAGTAGAAAATTAATCAGCGACTTAAAAAACTCTTTAGTACTGCCTCTCATTCAAGTCACGTGATTTTTGCATTTTTGACTCTGACGTCTGCAATACTAATAAATTAGTTTAATTTTCAATTTTCTGGCTTTCTAGTTCTTATTGTTAAACATCCAAATATAAATACATCAGTGAAGTGTGAAAGGTTCATTTAGCTTGGAATAAAATAAATTTCACTTTGTCTGAACATTACTTGTAACATTCCTTCTATCAATTGTGACCTTAGATCAGAACGCCGAATTCAGCAATAGAACTTCCTCTGATCTTGTAAATGCAAGCCAATCAATTAATTGTATAATGAACTAAAAATTCTTCAATAGAAAAGTATTTTTATTGAAATTTCAGGCACATTTTTGTGTGAAATGTAGACACTTTTAGTGACTTTTTATCTTAAATTAATCACTTCTTTCATGTACACTACCGTCGGAAATTGTGCGCACGACTCGCGTGAGCGCAATTAAAAATCACTGCTGACTTCGAACAACGATATTTCGGCAAAAAAAAGAGATAGGGCATTTTTAAAAAAACAGTTGGAAAGCTCATGAAATTTCACATCTATTGGTTTTCAACAAATATTTTTTTAACCTTCTGAAAATAGTACAGCACTTGAGAAGTTCAAAAAAAAAATTCAAGATTTTCTCAAATTTTCTACCTCAAATTCAACTTTTTGCACGACCTAGGAAAATTTTTTCAAACATCTAAAAATTATACGACGTCGAGCCTGAAATCTTATCTTTAATTTAAGCCAAGATAACTTGAAAAATCTTCATGGGTGCCCGAGATATGATTAAAAATGTTGAATCGTATCTGAGCTCAATTTTAATCCACGTGCACGGTTCTGGGCCGGTCTGCTGCTCATCTCGTTCGTTGAGGCAGGACCGAATAGGCCACGCACTAAGGTGGCGCCTCTTATAGTTTTGGTACTCTTCATTAGTAATTTTTATTTCAAATTATGGTGAATGAAAGAAATATTTATTGTTATTTGTGATTGTTAACAATTATTTGAATCTAATATTATCTCCATATTAAGGGCATGCTCTCCGGTGATCACGTGACCAAAATAGTCCTTGGTTATGAAACTTTTTTTGGTGTTCACCATGTCCAAACGCAATGATGCATTGCTCTCAAAATTTGGAATATAGAAAATGAGACAATAAATTGCGTTTGTATATTTAGTTTCAGTAATAATTTTGAAAAAAACTTTCCATGTAAAAAATAAATGTGGAAAATTTCATAACCGAGTTTGGTTATGTGATCTCTACTTTACCGACGTTGAAATACTCCAACAATAATGACAGGTTAGGTGTGTGCAGATACATATTTTTTGATTTGCAACGAATGTGCACGATAACGTTGCAACGAATGTGCAACGAATGTGAATGGTAATAATTTTGAAAAAAAATTCCATGTAAAAAATAAATGTGTAAAAATATTTTCATTTTTTTTGGTGCTCACTACGTCCACACGGATTGAGATATCGTGTTTATAATTTGAAAGATTGAATAAAAAGCACTAGAGAACGTTTGTACACATCAATATGTTTATAATTTCAAGGAAATTTCATTTATAAATTGATAGAATACCATTCGAGTTGCAGCACGTGCAGGTAATTTTTGGTTTGATGCATTTCAGATTTTCTGATTCACGTATGTTGATAACTGACACAAATTTTGGATTAAGTCGTCTGAACATTCAAAAAAATAATATAAACAATAACACTTGCACATTCATTGCAAATAAAAAAATAAGTATCTGCACACACGTAACCTGTCATTATTTTTGGAACATTTCAACGTCGGTAAAGTAGAGATCACATAACCAAGCTCGGTTATGAAATTTCCCACATTTATTTTTTACATGGAAAATTTTTTTCAAAATTATTACTGAAACTAAATATACAAACGCAATTTATTGACTCATTATCTTTATTCCAAATTTTGAGAGCAATACATCATTGCGTTTGGACATGGTGAACACCAAAAAAAGTTTCATAACCAAAAGGACTGTTTTGGTCACGTGATCACCGGAGAGCATGCCCTTAAAGAATAGGACAATGTCCACTTAGGCGCCACCTCTGTGCGTGACCTATTCGGTCCTGCCTCAACGAAGGAGGCGAGTAGAAGACAAGCTGAGAACCGTGATCGTCGATTAAAATTGAGATCAGATACGGTTGAACATTTTTAATCATATCTCGGGCACCCATGAAGATTTTTTAAGTTTTCTTGGCTTAAATTAAGGATAAGATTTCAGGCTCGATGACGTTTAATTTTCATGTTTTTGAACAAATTTTCCTAGATCGTGCAAAATGTTGAATTTGAGGTAGAAAATTTGAGAAAATCTTGAATTTTTTTTTTTAACTTCTCAAGTGCTGTACTATTTTCAGAAGGTCAAAAAAAATATTTGTTGGGTACCAATAGACGTGAAATTTCATGAGCTTTCCAACTGTTGTTTGAAAAATGCCCTATCTCTTTTTCTCGCCAAAATATCGTGGTTCGAAGTCAGTAGTGATTTTTAATAGCGCTCACGCAAGTCGTGCGCACAATTTCCGACGGTAGTGTACACTAGTCTATGGCAGCGCTATCGCTATTACGTAACTTAAATTTCAAAACAATTTCGATTGAATTCGTGAAAATTGAATAATGAATAAAATATACAAAATGAGAGAATATAAATTAGTTTATTGAAAATACATCTCCAATATATTTTTAATAGACTTACAGGAATTTGTACAAATCAATCCTCTGTAGGTAAAAGCTATAAAGCAAAATGCTCAAGAAAATGGTCTATTTGTTTCCATCAGGGAATTGGATAGCCTTTTAGTCTCGTGAATTTTAGATCATGAAATGTGTTTCTTCGAAACAAAACGTCTTACTCCTGCTGAAGAAATTACGAGCCCAAAGTCCCCTCGGGTCTATTCTGTAGAGTCAGTTTTAGGAGTTGGGTTCTGGTTAACACGCTCCGATTTGAATATTTTATTAGGAATGATATTCAGGCAAACACTTCTCGGCTGTTCTTGAAAACTGTATAACAATACAGTGCCTCGGGTTACAAAGACATAAAAAATATTCTACTGATGTAAAGACAAATTTAGAGTTACAGATCACCTTACGATATAAAGTCCTCTGGGAAAAGGGAACATTGCTAAAAAAAATTTACAAATGCCTGGTTATATTTTTAGACGTGGGCGAGCTTCACTGACGTCTTTATGACTAGTTCAGTATCTAAGCCAGTTCCTTTCTCAACATATCTGTTCTTTGATCCCTTATTCGCCTCCTTTACCCTAACTTTGGCTTTCTCTCTTAATAATAAATTAGCCGCTTTGGAGCAAATATCTACCCTTTGAGGGAAACTCAGTACGTGACACCGATGGTGAAAATAGGGTTTACAAATTTACCAAAATAGCAACCCTGGGTAAGTTGAAACTTATTTGCGTCAAAATAATCATTGATAATCTAATCCTTAGAAACGTGCTTTCAAGAGAGAAATTTGATTTGCCGCTATTTATTTCTGTTTACTACCAGTAGCAGTTTTTATTGCCCAATATTAAAGAAAAATAAACAAGAGGAAAATCCATGATAACGAATTTTTGAATATGCTTCGAACATTCTTGAAATTATTTAGACAGACTTGATAGATAAAATATTTTTTGTTGGATTTATTCTCGGAAAGAGGAAAAATCCTTTTTTTGTTATGCACTATTTTGATCAAATGATCAATTTCTTTCCAGCGTAAATCAGTTTTATATGAAAGTATTTCCAAAATAACATATTTTTTGAGAAGTTTGTATGATATTTATGAAATTTCACTAGTTGATTGCATTGATCCAGTACATTAGGGTGGTCCAAAAAATTTACTTTGGAATAGAGAACATGCCACCTCCTTCCCTCCTTTTGTGAGTTTCCGGGGAAAAAAATTCCCCTCATATTTGAGCCAAATCGATTAATGTGAAGACGCGCCTGGAAAATTTCATGAGATTAACATGAGAAAATTTTTGTTTTCGGAAAAAAGAGATTCACATTCTGTGTTCAAACTAAGCTTGCAAGATAATTCGAATTTATTGCGGAGTCTTCAACGAATGAGGTCTGCTAATTTGATTTGAATTTTGATGCCACCCTTCCCTGCCTTATCGAGCCCTAAGAAACTGAAATCGACCATTTTGCGTGGAAGTGACATATACAAGCTCTTTTCTTCCCGTTTTCGCCACAAATTATTTTTATTCGTCAAGTGAAATATTTTTACACATGGTTGAACTTATTTTTAATTTTTTGAACAATTTTCATTTGTTTAAATAAATTTCTTTCTACTAATCTATTGAAAGGGGATTTTTTATGATTAATCGGATAATTAGTCATTTATAAGAAAACTGATGTTTGTTTCTAGAATTCATCAATTATTTTGATTTAGCCCAAACTTGGATACATTTTTTTTCCGAGAATCTCACAAAATGAGAGGGTAGCATGCCTTCCATTCGATAAAAATTTGGACCAATCTATGGTAGATATCCGATTTACTAGTGTTAGACTTGTGATTTGCGAATGGTAGACTAATTTTAGACACTTGCAGTAAGAAATCAATATCGGAAGCTTCACAATATTGAAATTGTCGAATTCGGACATATATCTGAAATTCAAATTGATTAAATGTCAACATCAGAAAGGTTTTCCTTTTTGGATCTCAATCCTAGTTTGAAATCGGATATTTATTTAAAGTCCGAGCTAATTTCAGTTACCAAGCACTTCATAATTTCGAATCAATATCGAAGGATTTCAATTCAAATTATTCAACATTAAACTCTTAGATTAGAAAACATTTTATTCTTAACACATAATTTCGAACTTTAAAAATATTTATTATTATTAACTAGGATATTTAGTATTCAATTAAAAGTTTTTCAACCATTTCTACTTAAAATTCTGAACTATAATCTGAAATTGCCCAAATACAACTCTGAATGGTTCAACTATTGCAGTTTTAAGGATACAATTTAAAACAATAATTTTAAAGTTCTTCAATTTCAAATAATTCATTCATAAATTCTCTAATTTCGGAATTCTTTAGTCACACAATTCTCGTAATTTTCAATTTATTAAATTTTAACATTTTTACTTTTAAAATGTTCGATTAAAAAAAGGGTAATTGTTTTTGTGAGTAGAAATAATAAATTTATTTTAAGGTGAATACCGAATGACTGAAAAAATAATTTACAAAAATAATTAACCATTTCTGTCTTAGGAAAATGTATGAGCCTCTTGTAATTAATTTTTTTCTACTTTCCCTTATAGAAACGTCTAATTGGGAGCAAACATAAGAAAAATGTGGCTAGTTAGGTCTCCTTAAGTATCGTAGCTCTTGTGTATCACATTAGGCCCTTGGCGAAAGGAAGGGAATTTTTTACCCTTTTGAGAGCAGTTTCGACAAACGCTCACTCGAGAACTCCACAAAGAGCTGAAACTGACGTCCATGAAAGCAAGAGGCTTTGACTCCCTCTTCATACGTGGCATCAAAATAGAAGCAGTTTGCCTCAATTTCGCTTATCTGTGTAGTATTATCACAGTATAGTTCTAACTACGTAGCCCCCTAGCAATAGAACTCCAACTGGACTCATAGACAAACATAAGAAATCATCTCTCCCCAAAATCTTATTAATTTATTACATGACATATCATCCATAATTCATGAAGTTTTGTTACATTCCATGAAATTTAATCATCTCAAAAATGTTCCTTATGATTGAAAAATCAAGTATTGAAAAATTCTTGAAGTAAATATTCTGTGAAAAGCACCTCTTATCAAGCGGATTTTAAATGGATCCTTCCGCTTTTGACTGACGTGAAACGGAGACAAATAGAAACAATCAATATTAGAGGTAGGAAGCAAATAATTTCACCACTATTTAATCACCTCTATTTAATCTCTGTTAGAGCGTATTCGGAAATGAAACCAAATAAGGGTATTAAGGCTATCCAACGTAAAAACGACTAGTAATGTACTGGACCCAAAAAAGAATACTTGAAAACTTTAATTCTAGTTAATGAAAAGTACTGCATAGACATGTATGTGCTTTTGTAGAAAAAGTAATGAGAAGTAAATAATAAAATTACAATTAAAATACATTTTTTTGTATCGACTTAATACAAAGATAACATCAATAGTGGGCCACCGAAGGCCGGGATTGAATTCAATCTATTAAAACAAGAAGTTTGCCTAGTAATAAGCGCTGAGTCAATTTTTGCATTAACAAGTAATTTTTGTCACACTTAGATTCCTGTCGTTGCCTTATATTATTTACTCATAAAGCACTGATGTAGATTAACAGTCAGAAATATTAAGGATATAATAAATCTTCATAGAAAAAACTAGGCGTTCGGTGATGTTGCGGCTCAAGTAAAAGTTGGCATCCTTTAGAACTGAGACTCCAATAAAACACGTTTTGAGGTTTCCTTTCTACTTCGTTGATATCCGATAGCTTGTCATATAAAACCAAGATCTGCAGTTTGTGAAAGTTTTAAAGATAACCTCAAAAACCGTCACGTGTTATGTCCAATAGTCCATTATCTTCCATTCAAGAATAACTAATCTCTATAATTTTAGATTCTTTATGAAATTTTTTCTTGTGAAATGTCATTGCATCTGTATTATAACGTAAAACATGCAGTATTACCTTGTAAAATCATCGAAGAGAGTCAAGGCAGAAAATGAGTTCTGTATAAAAGTTTTCTACTGGAACTGACACTTTGGGTTCCTATGAAACAATTTATCATTTTTGATTCCTTTTTAGCAAGGGAGGTTTCCTTTTGTTGCAGCTTCCGTGGAACCAAAAATTGGTTCTAATAGAGAACCCATTTTTTGTGCTTTTTCAATGTTTAGCAAGCATAAATCTAGTTACTTTGTCAAGATCTATGTAGTAGTATAGAGTAGTCTAACAACGCATTGGCAATTTTTCTCTCAAATTTCCATGCATATGCTCCCAAATTTGTTTGAATCCAGAAAAAAATAAATTTAAAAAAAAATGATATTTAGACGTTCCGCAAGCCCTGTGAAGTTTAACACGCATTTCTCCTGAGAAAAAAATACGTTTTCCTGAATTTTATTCGTAATCGTCAATATTATGTGAATCGAGTTCAACCTCAACATTCCTTTTCACAATCTGCTATAGAATACAAATAAAAAATGAGTTTTTGCATCAACTCCATCCGTCTGTTTTATAGTCTCAAAAACCCCCATAACTGAAAAATTTGGTTTTACGTGTTTATGGCTCTAATTATGATTCTTTCGCGGTCTTCTAAACACAAATTGTTTTTTATGCATAAAATACTACTTTGGACTGATAATGAGATGTTTATAAAAAATTTCTAAACAATTTATTATTGTTTGTAGCAATTTTCTCTTAGAATAAAGTTAGAATGTCGCGATTTTTCCGAATTTTTCAACTAATTTTTAACTTCTCAGGAGAAGCGAGGCAATAATCAATTAAAATTTACAGAAATAATTGTTTCAAAATCTATTATGATTAGCAATAATATTCTCTCATAACAATTTTCGAAAGTTGCAGGGTTTTCTCAACTTTTCCACTTTGGGACCAATTTTGAATGAAATGAAAGTAATAATTAATTTTATTTATTGAAAATAATTGTTTGAAAAATTTATTATTACCATTTTCAATAGTATTTTTTTTGAATAATGCTAGACATTTGTTGTTTTTTCTAAAATTGTCCACTTTCTGTCAATTTTTCACTAAATAAGTTAATAATATTAATAATGATAATACAAGTAAACAAGCATAATTATTAAAACACTTAATTGTTGTTTAAAACTATCTTCTCTTATATAATTGCTAGAGAGTTCAATTTTTTTCTGAAATTTGTAACTTTGCTTTAGCTTATTAGTTTTGAACAAATAATAAATAAACGAATTCTATGTGGATCATATTGAACGCAAATTTTCCTCAAGGCAATTACTGACATCCTTTTTGTTTAAATTGGTATGATTATTCCCGAAGTGTCTCATCCTCTTGAAATTTGGGATGAGTGGTCCATCCCCTTTTCGAACTCCCCCAATTCTTCGAGACGATTAGATGCAGCCAAATATTGATTAATCGTTCCTGACTGAAAAGTCAGAGAAAAGCTGAAAATTTCAGAAAACCCTGCGAGTTTCTGGCACTACTCTAACAGAAAATAGTTATAAACAATAATAAATCGTTTAAACAATTATTTTGGGTAAATTGCATTAATTATTATCGCAATAAGTGAAAAAAGGACAAAAAGTTAAAAATATTATATAAAACCGCAACTATTTAGCATTACTATAAGAAAATATAGTTATAAACAATAATCATCCGTTGAAAAAATAATTTGTGTTGAATTGCATTAATTATTTCCTACGATCTCAGTGAAAAATTCACAGAAGGTTAAAAATTTCAGAAGAAATCACAACTATTTAGCATTTTTATAGGAGAAGATAGTTGTAAACAATAATGTTTTGTTTCAATCTTTATTTTTGTTTTTCACTAATTATTACCTCACTCTAAGTGAGAAGTGCACCCAAAGTTTGAAATTTCAGAAGAACAGCAACGTTCTAACATTATTCAAAGAGAATATTTTCCAAAATAATAACAAATAGTTTGAAAAATTATGTTTGATAAGTTGGATATATTATTATATCACTTTAATTGCAAAGGGGACAAAAAGTAGAAAATTGTAGAAAAAACTGCAACTTTCTAACATTGTTCTAAAAGAATATTATTATAAATTATAATGAATTGTTTACACAATTATGTCTGTTCGACTTATTTGATTGTTGGACAGATCTAACGGAAAAGTTGAAAGTAAGTTGAAAAATTCGGAAGAAACCGCGACTTTCTTACTCTATTCTAAGGGAAAATTGCTAAGATCAATTGTAAGTTATTTGCACAATTTATGTAAACGTCTGAACATCAGTAGAAAAGAGTATTTTATGTTTAAGAAGAAATTCTTTCTTAACTGCAAAAGAACTCATAATTAGTGCCAAAAACTCGCGAAACCCAATTCTTTAATTATGATGTTTTTTTTTGGGACCCAGTAAAACAGACGTATGGGAGATATTTGAAAAGTAATTAATTATTTATTTGTATTCCATTACTAATTGCAAACAGAATTTTTGTGTTATAACTTAATTCACCTAATATTGACGATTCAGAATAAAATTTACAAAAACTTTTTTTTCTTATGGGAAATACGTGTTGAACTTCATAGGGCTTGTGGAATTTGGGGGCTATATGCATGCAAATTCGAAAAAAAATTGGGACAATTTTAGAAATCATGGTAATTCAGTTAAATGATTTTGGATTTCGTTCCATTACAGTAGACTGAATAAACGTTTAATGTCATATAAACGTCAGTCACACTGGAGAAACTTTATAATGTCCTCTCTCTGCGACACTGCATTACACTCGTGATTGACTCTCCACTCTATCTTCGTATTATTGCCCTCCTCAAGCTTTATACTCAGTGAAGTTCCCTGAACCTCCGAGTGCTATTATCACGATTATCCAACTTCACCTCAAGTAAGAAAGTAAGTTTTCATTCACCTGCCAGCTTAAGTACCAAGAAGGAGTCCTAAATTCTTTAAAAATTGTTATTAATACCAGGTTTTACTCTTCCCACCTCGGAATTTTTTTACAGAAGACAAACTTTAACTACCCACATATTTTTTAACTAAAGTTTCATGAAACTAGAGACAAGTGCAGAAAGTTATTTGAAATCTTGAAAATTTTCAGCTCCAAGTGTCTGCCTCATAATATTATCTTCCCTAACTTTTTCTGTAGACTGACTTTTAATTTTAAAGATATAAAGTAATCGGCATAATGATTAGTCACTCAAGGTGTCCTCCAAGTTTGTCAGTTTATAAAATCCACTATAAGCGTAAAAAATGGCAGAGAAGCAGGACAGATTACGCATTCATTCAAGATTCAAATGACCATATTATGTTAAGCGTTAAAAGTAGTAGATGTGTTATATCCAGAGAAATGAACAATAATGTCAAAAACACAATGATTGACCACGAGAACATTGCGGTTAGTATAGGCCAAATGACTAGGTTATTAGTCTCTGAAATGTGGTAAAATGTGGTAAATGCCTACATCAGCTTATAGATTTCTCATCTTGAAAGCATAGTCTATAAAAAAGTACATGAAAAATTAAATACGTTCAAGTTTTTTTCGCAAAGATATTATACATTTGCTGTTTAAACAGTATGGCTTACAATTTTTCGCTTTATTCATGCTGACATTGATTGGACACGTATTTATCGATATACAGACGTAATTTTGAAATCAAAATACTAATTCTCTGTATTTTTGATCACCAAATTCAATTAAAATCTGCAACTTCGAAGTAAAATCTATCGTGTCTATTAAAAAATCATGATTTTCTAGAAGAAGACAATTTAAACTTCAACAAACTTTTCACTGAAAATTATTCCTCATTGAATATTACAGCATTACAGCAACGTTATTGTCTACGTTTCATTTTGCACTATTTGTTAGTAGTTTTATTGATTAGTATTCTTTAACGTGAGTATGATAAATTGTTTCTGCCAAGAGTGAGCTCCTGATGATTGTACTCCTTCAAGAACAGTAATCTAAAATGATTTCCAATATTATTAAATAAGAAATTGTAGCTAAATATTATTGAAAAAATATTCAATATTCCTGTCAAAAACAAGTTAAGTGAGTGAAAACCAACTATGCATGAGAATAATTAAATTGGGACATATTTAAGAAAAATATATATTTTCCTCAGGCTTCTGAATATCTTAATTTTTGTGATCAATTCGTTAAATTTAGTTTGAATATCATGAAAGAGAAATTAAAAGTAAATTTAAATTATTTAATAACGTTCTATAGAAGCTACAAGTATATCTATGAACAAAAAATGAAGTATAAGTTTTCACTGAGCTTAAAAAATTTATTTCTGATAAAACAGGTTAATCTGTTTCCATGAATTTTTGTATATACAATACCCATGAATTCAGGGCCATTACAAATCTTGAATACCTTACCTTATCTTTGATTTATTGTTTCAAATAATTGTCATCACATTTCATTACATTTTCCTCAATCTATCTACAGGAAGAGATCACATTTTTATCGTAATGAAACTTCAGCCATAGGAATCAGATATCGAGATAAAATTTGTAGGAAATCTTGAGATTTGTTTGCTTCAAAGAAATTCAAATGAAGGTACCATTTTGCTAACCAATCCACTACCTGCTTGTGAAATGTTGCCTGATTATATACCTGAGAATATTTTAATATTAAAACCAATGAACAAAGCAAGTCCCATAGTCATGTTCAATAAGTATAATTTTTTTAACTTTCCAAAAGAAAGTCTAATAAACGAATTTCTTATTAAACACATTTTTTGGAGTGATTCAAATGTATAAATTAAAATTACTATAATATCTTGTGAAGGGTAGGGCTACTAAGTAATCAAAAGATTTTTTGAAGGGTTTTCCGTTGTGTCTTCTTCGTTTAGATAGGAAGCTATGGTTGATTTTTTTTTAGGATTTTGTGTATTATAACTGTTTGTAACATTGAAGGAGGAGATCAGACTGTTCGAATTTATTCACGTCTAGAAAGAGTGTAATGTTATTGGAGAAAATATGCACATTAATTATTTTGAAAATTAACCGTTTCATTGAAAGAAAAAGAAAATACTTAGAAGAACCGTCATGTACTTTCTCCTGCATGTGATTTTCTTCTAAAGGTATTTTTTTCAATTATGTGACTCTGTTTCACAATCGTTAGATGTCATTTTGATGCTGATTGTCACTTTATTAGTTCTTACGAAAAATTGTTCGAATTTTTCAGACAAAATGAGATAAACAAAAACAAATGAATATTGTGAATCTCTTATTGAAAATTTCTCGTGAATTTGAAAAAAGGAACCAAGATAAACGATCATCTCATATCGTTGTATACCACCAATACACATTGAAACTCTTTTATGCTCTCTACCCATCATTTTCTTTTTATGAGAAGAGTTTTATCGAATTGTTTATCTTCTCCATAGTCTCCTTTGATTATTATTCACATCAAGAAGTATTCCAAAGAGTTTGAGGTGTAGGATGACTGTCCAAGCATCCAAGATGTCCATGTCTGCGCTGCTGACCTCAATTATCTGACGCCATAACGTTCCTTCACGATAAAGGGGAATAATGGTCGTCTTTAAAAACGATTTCCAATTCTGCAGATTTTTTTCTTCGCGCAAAACCCAGTCCTTCTAGATAAGCCAAACAAAAGACTGTTTCACAGAGTATCAAATAATGGAAGAGAAAATTCACACTGTTTGCTAACAATTGATATATTAACAAGATATTAATAGATACTTAAAATACTATGACAAAAAATGGTTTTTAATTGGAACAGGAGATTCATCATCTTTTGCTAATTGGCTGCCTTCAAATTGAAGCATTAAATTGCAATGTTATATATAAATTAATACCGGAGATGACGATACATTTCGTATAAATTTACAAGTGTGTTCACATTTCATGAATTTTATTTTTTATGGTGTCCTTCTGAATTTAGCAATACTTCGTATTTGGAATTCTTCAATTTCAAAGTCCATTTAATTTTTTCATGTTTACAATTATATATGAAAATATTCATGATTTTAGCCATAAAAAAATGGGGACATTAAAAAGACAGATCGTTAAGCGTGAGATCCGAAACACGCACGTCGTTATTAATTCTTTCTACATGTTAATGGAAATAAAATCGATCTCTGTAAACTATATTCATATAAATATGTTAGCATCTGCATAAAAAGGTCCCTTGTAGCCGATTCTAGGTTAGGAGATATTCCCTTTTTTGTTAGTCATGATCAAAATTATTATTTGAGGATCTGAGAGAGAAAAGATACTATCACTTAAACTGAATCTGTTTGCACTTTACGTATGTCCTGGAAGCAACCGGAAGTAAGTGTGTAATTCATGTTTGAAAAAAAGTAAACCACGTGCGCTCTTGGGCTTAAAATGCCAAGAATTTATTCGGCTGTATGACCCTGTACGTACATAAAAACGAATGCTGAGACCATACATTTAAAATCGTCCAAACAAATAAAATTTAGATTAAAAATCACTTGAAGTCGAACCTTGAATATTTAAAAAATTGAAGTCAAAATTTAGAAACAAAATATAAATTTCTTATTTGTTATCATAAGCACTTGTAGATTATGTTCGTTGGTAAAGGTACCTTGTGATATTTTTAGGTTTAATCATTTATAGAAAAAATGCATGATATAGAATGATGCTTTCCAAAAAACTGCATATTCGGGAAACGATAAGAATAGTTCGCAACATTTACTTATGAATTAGAATTTAGTTTGTAAGAATATATTTCAAAACGAGTGATAATTACAATATTTCATTGAATCATAAATATGTTATGAAATTGCGAATATTGTTCGTGACTTCTAGGATCATTTGAAGAATTAGTTTCCTTTAAATGTGGATATTGAATACAGAAAAATGAGCAAAAGTTGCAAATAAAGTAGAAGAGCATACGAAATAAGAAAGGGATTATTCTTACAAAATTAATGTAAAAAATTACTAAACTCATATACACTAAGAATTGAACATTGGAAAATTTTGATCCAGAAGTGTATCATATTGTTGCACAATGAAATAAAAATTGGCATCTACATCTACATATTTCGAAGATGTGAATATTCATAGTTCTAATTTTAAATGTGGTAGTTTTCGAATGTTGCTCTATTTTGCAACGCTTTGATTTCAAATATGGTTAAATTTTCATAACTTGGAATTTTTATTGAAGCTTTCCCACATGAAAATCAATGAAAATTAGTATTCAAATAAAGAATCCTTTCATCTTTTTTACGTGTTCCTAGTATCTTTACGTTTTACCAACCATAGAGTTGGAAAATCATACAATTTTGTGAAGCGGTGATATTTCTTACGGTTCATTTATATTTTGACGTTTGCTTTCATCATCAAATAAAAATGGAAATTTCAAAAACAGGTCAATGTTAGAATTGAATTGATTGAAATTTCCAGATTATTCATTTATTTTTGACAATAAACGACCAACGCCCTTTTGTTGAGTTCAGATTCAAGGTAAGAAAAATTAAACTTGAATAAACCTACATGAACTCAATCTAGGTATGTGTTATTGTTTCTACTACTTGCATTCCTCAGGAAATTTAAAAACTCTGTAAATATCGTGACTATGACTACACCCAAATGTTGATATCTTTTTACCTACAAAAATCTGTTTTGCTGGTATCTTCATTCAAACTGTGAGCATTTTTTATATACATACTTTGTCATGTCACACAGAACATAAAACATGGAACCTTGGGGAAGAATCTATTATCATACAATAAACATACTTCTGAAAATAGAAGTAGTTTTGGTAATCAAACGTTATCTCTGCCGAGGCTACAATTGTTGAATCAGACGATATCGGGTTTATACATATTTTTAACTCAAGTCCGTATTGTTGTAAACAGAAGAACAAAATAATAAGGAATCAAAAATGCTGTCTGCAAATATCGTTGTACGTGACATTTGGCGGTTGTATACTTTTATTCGAATAACCTTAACTGAAGGGTTACAGTACAGAACTAGATAACCAACCTTTTTACTGAAAATTGACTTCTTGCATTAAAATTCTTAAAAAATCAAATAAAGATCAGATAGCTCACTCTCTGTACTTGTCTCCCATCTTCTTCTTCTTCTTTTTCAATTGTATAACTTCTTATATTTTTGTTGAACCTTTTTCTAGGCATATTCTTATCCCTAAAGAGTTTTTAGATACAGTAAACCAACAAAATCCTTTTTTTGAAATAAAAGCTCTTGAATAAAAGTATTTGCTACTTTTTCAGCAGTAAAGTACAAATAAATTTCCAGCCTAAAATCTTACAGTGTCATTTTCTATCAAAAGCCACTTTTATATGGTTTTTTTTTACTTAATTCTTTGTCCAGCGATCAAAAACGATATTTCGTAAAGTTATCATAATTTATTCCTGAAAAAACATATATCTTTCTCCTTTTTGTAGAACTTTCATCCAAAAACTCGTATGTTACAGTGCGATACCGTGAATCTCGAAAGCAAACTTTTATTTTTTTAAATTGATAAATAGGTTTTTAGTTGCCATCCAAACACAATTTTCAAAACCCACGAACATCGATTCTCCAAATTCTTAACTTCTTTTAATGTAAACTCATTGTCTCATAATTAAGCAATGGGGTCGTTGCATGAATTTTAGTTAATATATTTTTTGAATACTGCATGACATTTTGAACATTTTAGTGCATTTGAAAGAATTCTTGAATACTTCATTGTCGAAATGAAAATTTTTTTAAGAAAAGTATCCAAATCCCTATTCAAAAACTCTGTGACCTTGAAACGTCACTTCCCGAAAAGCGCGTAACCAAATCTCACTGAAAAAATACAGTTTTGCTTGAAACATAACCTAGATAAAGATAGTCATGAATAATATCAGTCAAGTGCGTGAGAATGAGATGTTTCCAAAGATAACCTCAAATTTTAGTCAAGCATATGTTCGGAACATACGTTCCACAAGTATGTATAATAATGGCAGCCTCTTAAAAAAAATGTTTTGTACCTGATTGCATCTGCAATAGCAAAGATAATCCAAACAAAATATTTATAAGGTTGCCTATGGGCACAGGAGTGAAAAAGAAATGGCCAGAAGCCGTTGAAAGAAAGTGTAAAGATACAAAGTTTCATTAAAACTTTTCGCACTGTCACACTTTACAAAGCCGGGTTTTAGTGAAATTCTAGGAATTTTGAAAATCTTCGAGGCCCTTTTTTTACTTTTAAACCCCGTTTACAATAGGTTATGTTTACTGTTTACACATTCAATCGCTAGCGGCCATATTATATTCCGTCATCAACCGGACAACCACGCTAATCAGAATGAAGTACTTCCTGCAAAGTACTTCCCGCCAGAATTCAAAAAGTATACTTTTCAAACATTGAAAAAAAATATTTCAGCTTAACTTAAAAAAATCTTTGCTTTCATAGTTACACTACCGTAGGAAATTGTGCGCACGACTCGCACGAGCGCTATTAAAAATCACTGCTGACTTCGAACGACGATATTTCGGCGAAAAAAAGAGATAGGGCATTTTTTTAAAAAACAGTTGGAAAGCTCATGAAATTCCACGTCTATTGGTACCCAACAAATATTTTTTTGAGAAGTTCAAAAAAAAAATTCAAGATTTTCTCAAATTTTCTTGAGAAGTTCTTGAGAAGCACAGAGGTGGCGCCTAAGTGGACATTGTCCTATTCTTTAATATGGAGATAATATTAGATTCAAATAATTGTAAACACTCACAAATAACAATAAATATTTTTTTTCATTCACCATAATTTGAAATAAAAATTACTAATAAAGAGAACCAAAAGTATAAGAGGCGCCACCTTAGTGCGTGGCCTATTCGGTCCTGCCTCAACGAAAGAAACGAGCAGCGGACCGCCCGAGAACCGTGATCGTCGATTAAAATTGAGCTCAGATACGATTGAACATTTTTAATCATATCTCTGGCACCCATGAAGATTTTTTAAGTTTTCTTGGCTTAAATCAAAGATAAGATTTCAGGCTCCATGTCGTATAAGTTTCAGGTTTTTGAAAAAATTTTCCTAGGTCGTGCAAAAAATTGAATTTGAGGTAGAAAATTTGAGAAAATCTTGAATTTTTTTTTGAACTTCTCAAGTGCTGTACTATTTTTAGAAGGTCAAAAGAATATTTGTTGGGTACCAATAGACTTGGAATTTCATGAGCTTTCCAACTGTTTTTTAAAAAATGCCCTATCTCTTTTTTTCGCCGAAATATCGTCGTTCGAAGTCAGCAGTGATTTTTAATAGCGCTCACGCGAGTCGTGCGCACAATTTCCGACGGTAGTGTACATTATTTTTTTGGTGATCCTTTAATTTTACTAGGAAAAAAAAAATTTGAAAATATGCAACAACCCCATTCAAAATCTCGTGAGTATGTTTTTATCTTCTTCTTGAAATAAAAATTGAACTTCTTATCGTTATCTGCAACAATTCTGTTTTATCTTTGAATGGTGATTTTGATTTTACAGAATGTATAACAAACTATTGAAAACTTTTGCTAGTACAACATTAATACATTAAGTAAAATCTTCACTTGGCACATTTTGTCACTCCGAAAAATTTCCTCATGTGCCAGAAGGATGCTTCTTGACACCAATGGAATTTCCTCCAACATTTAAGCTTAAAAGGAATCTCATTTATCTGAAAAAGAATTTTTTCAGCAAACATTATCCTTTTGCGACAAGCTTCACTTATGCTTGCAGAAAGATAATAATTCTGTTCGTGTAAAAAAGATATTGAAGTGTTTCAAAACAAAGCAGTCTAAAGGATACTTTTGTATCAAAACAAGTTTTTCCCTGAGTCTGTCGTTCGTGAATATAAAAGATTATACTATTTAGTGGAAAATTAAATAATTCAGTACAAATTATAATTTGAAATATGAGAAAGGAAAATAAATCAACATTTAAAATGTATCATAATTAAGTGTTTTATTGCATGGATTACATTTTCATAATAAAAAATTGTCTTGAAATGACTTGAGTTAAAATTCAAATGGATAAACAATTTTCGTCATTGTTCTTAACCGCCTGACACATTTTTTACGGGTGTAGTTGCAGGCCTAGTTGCAGGTGCGGGTCTCCTTACAGGTGCAGGTGCAGGTGTAGTTGGACGTCTATAAAGAGGTGTAGTTGCACTCCTAGTTGGAGGTAGAAGATTAGTATACTTTTCCTTAGTCCCACATTTTCCCGGGTGTTTTGAGTATGTACCTGAAATATTTATTACTATTAATTATCATGTAAACAATAATACATTCTAAAAAATCCACAGAAATTAAGAAAATGTTTTTCTTCATAACTGACCTTTATTGCAAGCGGTCTTGCACTTATGATTGTGACCGTCCCTTCCGCAAATATAATGAGTGTTAGTGAGCTGAGAACATGTTTAATTTTTAGTTTACAATGTTAGGGAAAGCCTATTGCCCAACATAAAAAGGCCGTCTAAAACTTTCATTACTTACGAAGCATAGGCTCCTGCACACCCATCTTTGTCTTTCAGCCTGAAAGAAATGTCGTGTTAATTGATAGTAGTACAGTTGGTTCAAATTTGTACAATTTGATAATTTTCAGTGCTACTTGATATGACTTCGTGTTAAATTATCTGTATAAACAATAGGGCAATACAAACAATTTTCGAAAATAAAATGATTATTTCATTGTTTGACAGAAAATTATATTTCGAGGTTCCGTATGCCCCGAAAAGTTTAACACGTATTTCTCACATGAGAAAAAAATATGTTTTTGTAAATTTTATTCTAGGTCACTGATATTAGATGTTGGAATTTGGCCCCAATTATTTCTTCCCAATCAGCTATAGAATAATAATAAAAAATTTGTTTCTGAATTTGACGAACATAAATCTGTTTTATAGTTTTTAAAAAAAAACCTTGTGAGAGATAAATTTGGTTATGCGAGTTTTTGACGCAAATTATTACTGTTTTGCGGTTAATTTTAGTACAGATTGTTTTTAATTTATTAGATATCACTTCCTACTGGCAATTAAATGTTTTAATTCAATTATCTTTTAGAATAAACTTAGATAGTCGCGGTTTTTGCAAATTTTTCAATTTTTCAATCAGAGCAAAGAAATAACTAATTGGAGTTAACAAAAATGATTGTTCGAACAATGTATATTCATTTTAAATAATATTGTTCTTTCACTAATGATATAAAGTTGCGTTTTTTTTTTCATTTTTCAACTTATCGTCGACTTTTCGCTTAGAGCGAGGTAATAATTATTAAAATTTGCCCAACATTATTGTTTGAGCAATTTATTATTGCTTATAACAATCTTCTTCTATAGTAAAGCTAGTGAGGTGAGAATTGTTTAAAAAATGTATTATAGTGTTCCATTTTTTCGAAATGAAGTATTTTTACACTCTTGCTAATGTTTGAAAATATTAATTTGAACCAAAAGGCTCTTTGTAACTACTTCCAGGAAAAGTTCCATAATAAATTGTTCAAACAATTATGTTTACTGACTTGAATTAATTATTACCTCACTCTAATTCAAAAGTGGCCAAAAAGTGGAAATTCTTGGAAAAACCATAACTTTCTAGCATAAGACTAAGAAAGTATTTTTATAAATAATGGAAAATTTTTCAAAGAATTACTCTCATCAACTTTAAGTAATTATCTCCCCACTTCGACTGAGGAGTAGGAAAATTCAAACAAACCGCAACTATCTACATTTATATTGAGGGAAAATTACTATAAGCAATAATAAATTGTTTGCAAAGTTTATTTAAATATCTAATTATCGGGAAAAAGTCATATTCAATATACTAGAAACAATTTGTACTAAAATAAAAAGAAAAGAATAGCAATTGGTGCTGAAAACTCGCGAACCCCAATTTTTCACTTATCGGGGTTTTTTGGGACCCTGCGAAACAGACTTATGGGCGTGAAATTTAAAAAAGAATGTTTGATTCTAATGGAAAATATGTGTTGAATTTCACGGGGCTTGCGGAATCTCTGAATATTATTTTCTTTATTAAATAAGCATTAACTTTTTTGGAGATTTGAATAAATTTGGAAGGGATTACCATGAAAATTTTTAAGAAAAAAAATCCCATTCACTTTTGAACCACCCTTTAACAAATTAACAATTTTACTCTTATCCGTTTAAGGAATAATGATTGGTAATATTCTGACTGAGAAGAATAAAGACATCGTTCTAAAATAAGTAAATAAAACTCACATCATCCCCTGTGAAATCGAACAATCCAAAGGAGGCCGACACTAAAGTTCCGATGACTTTAACATTAAAAAGATATTTGTTAATTTCATTATTCAAAATTTAATTCCACATAAGGGAGATTATTTCTCAACTATACAGAATCCAAAACTAAAATGTATCTGATCTAAGAAAAAGTGTTGTGCGAGTGGATAGTAGTTATAGCGAAAAATGTTCTCATTTGGTTAAATATTAACTAAGGAAATGATGTTGAAAAATTGAATATTTTTGTGAATGTCGTCTATTTCGGTGATTTTGCAAGTTTTCTAATGTCGACACAAAATATTCCATCCAGTACAATATTGATGGGCTTTTTCACGTCATTACCATTTATTTTGAATAATTTTGGAACAAATCAATATTCGACCTTCAAAAATAAATGTCAAAATCAAATCTGACTTTTTTGGGAAAAGGCGTATTTTTCATTCCACTTCTAAATCTCAAGAGTTCGTTTCTCCATGTAGAAGCTTTGAGGTTGAAAAGTAACATTTTCATTGTTTATTGATGTCTGTGAGAGATAAGTGGTTTTGAAGAATCTGTTTGACGATGTGTAGCTCTTCTAATTACGATTTAAAAAATTTAGTTGAGTTTAATTGCGGTATGAGCATTTCAAAAAAATTTGACCTTCAAAAATGAAGGCCGAAAATAAATTTGACTTTTTTAAAGGAAGGTAGCTTCTTGAAAAAATGGTTTATTTTAGAAAGAAAGGCACCCACGGAATCCGAAAATCGTAAAATATTGTCATGTTCGTTAATGAGATGTTTCCGACCAAAATTAAAATATGTGGTGCATTTTCAAATTTCTGAAGAAAATGTTTCACGAGTTTGAGAAATTTCTGTCAAAGATTCTGGTTCATGAAATGAATTATTGTAAATTATCTTCCAGGAATTTTTAATTTCGATGAAAATCAAAGAAGTTATGTACTTTTCAACATTTTGAGAATTTAAAACAAAATAGAAAAGCCATTTTTCCGGAAATATTAAGAAATTTGGATCAAAATTTTCACTACATATAAAATATATTTGGAACTTCCCACTGAAATTTTCAATTAGACCAAAATTAAAAAAGTTAGTGCATTTTAGAAATGTGAAACAAAATTTTGTTTAATATTTGAAAATTTGTCTTGAATTTTCTAGTTCGCAAAAAAAGGCTTGCGAGGTATTCAAATAGTATTTTTGATTTTTAAAATTTTGTGAATTTCCAAAAAATACGAGAAACTATTTTTTTGATAGCTGAAGAAATTTATAGAAAAATTACTAGATATCAAATATATTTTGAAACTATCCTGGAGAAATTCTTCGATTAGACCAAAATTCAAAAAGTTAAATCCTTTTCAAAATCATGTAATTTTTGTTTTCAAGTGATCCTTAAGTTTTAGTCGAGGTTTTTAGTTGATTTTGAGAAGATTTACAAATGATCTTCCTAATATTTTTCAACTAAACACAAATTTAAAATGATCTAGATAACTGATAATGAAATAGATGAGCCATATATTGTGATATTTTCAAAACTCAGTGAAAGAATTTTTAATATCTTTTTCAAACAGACTATACATTTTTGTAGAGTTTACTTATTAACGAACTTTGGAGCGCGAAGCATGCGTGTCGCAATGGACATGTAATCGTCAAAGCCGCAGATTCTTTGAGAACTGTCTTTAAAAACAAATTAAAAAACAATTCTAGTTCCAATTCACGACTGTATTCCATCAAGGGTTTAAGTCACGGTTTTTTAATTAAGTTACAATATTCATGATATTTGAAAAAATTCAGTGGGAATGTACGCATTAAACGTACGAATACGAGCGCGAAGCACAAGAGCGTACCACGCACCTTCATTTTCCTAATTAGAAATAGAAATCCTACTCTGTGACCTCAAAGTTATCAAAGAGACAAACTTTCTTTCCTTTGGGATAATAAAGCAAGAACAAAAATATGCCATTTAAAAAAAAAAGTAAATGTGGTATCTGTCTTTCATGTTTGAATGTCAAATATTTATTCTTAAAAAAAATATTCATTTTCAATAGGAAGCGCGTGAAAGAACCAAATGAAACTTTACTGGACCTTTCAGAAAATATTAACATAATGTTTTCATACAAAAAAAAATCCAATAGCACAACACTTTGTCCTAGGTTGACTTGGATCGGACAACTTTAATATTTTAAATTGATACACTTATGAAATAATATTCTATTTGTGAGATCAAGGAACATTATATAGAACGATATAACATAGTTATAACTAAGACAGATGGAGCTTTTCTTCTGCATTTGTTTAAATAAAGTAATTTTATATATTTTTAACTTAGACAGTATTATTGAAAACAGGACCTTAGAACCTGACTAATATAGAATGAGAGTACTCCTTCTATTGTATTCGAAGCTCAAAAAATTGAAATAAATTGCATTTCTTAAACAATATGCAATCTCAGATGGGCCAGAGAGTGGTGCTCTGATGGATTTTACGTAGAATTCTAAAATTTCAGAGAGATATAGATAGAGATATAGTAGCTCACATCATATACTTCATTAATTTCATTCATTGTTAATAATTTGTCCTTTCACTAATCTTCAGAAAATTGTATATAAAGAGTCGTATATGAATCTAGAATTTATATAATATTCTAATTCTTTATAATATCTCTTCACAGCAATTATGTATTTTAAAATAAGTAAATACTCACTTAATAAAAAAGGGAAGGCCTTTCTTCCCATAATTCTTTAACTGAATTTCAAGAAATTCTTTCTCAATACATATTCTTCCTCAAAAAATAGCTCATGAAATAACGACGTTTACCAAGAAACTGAATATTTGGAGGTAGATAAGAGTTGTTTCAATTGCTTCATACAGTATTTTCCTAGACATGACAAACATTTTTCGAGGTTCAGTGGAAGTGAAAATAATTTTGAGATCTCGCAATGTGTGTCAATTTGTTAGAATAATTCATTGGTACATAAAACTGTTTGGGAGCAAAATATCAAATATTGGCAAAAAGCTTTACCTACATTACCATTTAATACGCAGTTTTTTTATTATTATCAGAAAATATGAAAGTGTCGTATTTGAACGTTAGAATAATGAAATATTTCCAACACTTTTTTAAGGTTTCGAGCAAATACAAATGATTCGAAGATCTTGCAATGTATAATGATGTATTGTCTGAAAACACAAATACAGTTTAAAAATCAGTGAGAGTCGGCATTTTAGCATAAGAAAACTTTTCGCCAGAAACTGTTCAAATATTCTTCAGAGGAAAAATTTACAAGTTAAGAAACGCTGAATAATATACTCATACATATGCGCTCATTTAAAAAATGTACTAAGGTTAGAACTTAAAGTCATACAAAAAATATTATGAAATAAAGCTGGTCCTAAATTTGTCCTTATATGTGAAAAATATAAAGAAATATTGAATAAATTTTTTTATACCATTAAGCCGTTTCCCTTTCGGCGAGCCTGTAGGGGTAGGCGTGACACTACCCGATTCGGGTAGTGTTTCTAGGTGGATAGTTTCTTGTAGTAAATAACTACAAATGTGGGCTCACCACACCCACGACCGCCAAAAGCAACGCAGTAGTATTATTCTCGAACGGTCACCCATCCAAGTACTAACCGCGCCCAGCACTGCTTAACTTCAGTGATCTAACGAGAACTGGTGTTTCCAGCGTGGTATGGCCATTGCCATTCCATATGCCAATTTGATATATATATATATGAAATATGCCAATATTTGCCAATTTGATATGAGAAAATTCACAAAATTCTATATTTCGTGCGAAATATAGAAACCGTCCTTAGTTTAATGTACTCTCTCTTTTCCGAACACATATTTATTAAGATTAACTCGAAATACAGGTCCAGGAATATTTCTTCGAAAAAATTAGTCAGGCAAATAAATTAGTTCTTGAGCACCACAAGGGGGGCCACTTTCGTAATTGAAGAATGATATTAATGTATTCATGCGGCTCAAGAATAAAGTAACTCCAATCTATAAAAGTGAAGAAAAAATGGAAATCAGCAGTGAAGTTGCAGTAAAATCAATCCCAGGATTAAATTATAATGCTCGGATAATAAGCAGGGAGACTGTAGTTCTAGACCGTCTTCGCCGCAGGGGCGAGCACAAAGTTATTCGTCAACTAAATTTTTTGATGGCCCCTAGCTACCACGAAAGTTTGATGATTAATTCTCGGACAAGGATTTTCATACATTAAATGCACACAAATATTACATAGCCATTTTCCCTGGATAACTCCTCTTGTAAAACGAACATCGTGATTATCTTTTATCTCGTTAATTTATGCATACCTGCTTGTCTCAAGAGACTCTGTTTGTCTGTGCCACATGGATATTACAAAAGTTTGCTCAATAATTAAGAGCATATCTGATTATGGAAACATTTTACATCGTGTTTTTCTGTTTAGTATTATATTTTATTATGAAAGAAGCAAGTCTGGAAATATTATATATGAATATTCCATTAATTTATCTAAATAGTGAAAACTCGCGGAATACGCGGACTGGAGGATAAAACAATATAGCACTCAACTCCTAATTTGAAATTTCAACTTTCAAACAACTCGACATTCAAAAGCATTTAAATTTCCATTTGAAAGCTTTTAGTTCCTTTCGAGCGAAGAAAACAGATTATATACGAATTTTGTATCTATTTTAGAGTTCATAATGTTGTAATCAAAATGGTAATAATGTTTTTGTCTCATCGTATATGCTCCAATGTAATTTTGCTTCAAATTCAAATAGTTATAAAGTTGAAACCTTGTAGAATAGGATAGCCCATTTTTTTAATTTTCATGCATATCCTTCGAAAATTTGTCCATGAAAAAAGACGTTTTTGTAAATTTTATTCATAATTTAGCCATAGAATACGAATGAAGAAATACTTTTTGAATTTCACTTCCCAAAAAACCCATAAGTGAAAAATTAGGTTTCGCGAGTTTTTGGCGCTAATTATCAACATTTTGCTGTTCCTGAAAAATAAATCACATATTCGTGAATGTCCCCGAATTAGATGTGATGAGTCGCGGGTTTTTCTGAATTTCTCAAGTTTCTTTTAGCTCCCCAGATGAAGCGAGGCAAAAATCGATTTAACTTTTACAAAATTAGTTGTTTAAACAATTTATTATTATTTATGAGAATATTCTCTTTAAATAATTCCAGAAATTTGCAGTTTGTTCTGAATTTTTCAACTTTTTGGTTACTTTTTACTTAGATAGAGGGAGTACTTGATAGAATTGAGCAAGATACAATTGTTTGAACAAACTATCATTGTTCATATTTGCAATTTTAAAAATTTGTAGAACTACGGAGAATAATCGACAAGTGTTTTGTTATATAGGCTGAGAAACAATTCTGAGAGTAGAAACTACCTCTCGTATATGTATATATGTTTCAGCTGCAATTAGTTGGGTGATTTAAAAGCTGGATCCAAATCTGAGGTCAAAATTACGGAATTCAAGATGCTGGATCCAATATGGTGTCTGCTTGTCGCAAACGAGAGGTAGTTTCTACCCTTAAAATTGTTTCTCAGCCTACCTAAAAAAATACGCGTCGATTATTTTCCCTAGTTCTACAAATTTGCAAAGTTTCATCAAAATCGGCGAGTGACAGTTCCGCAGGTTTACTTGTTAGCGAGGTAATAATTGATACAAGTTAAAAAATAAACTTGTGCAGTTCATTTATTATTGCTTATGACTATCTGTCGTTATGATAATGCTAGAAAGTTACCGGTTTTTTCTGAAATTGTTGACTATGCGTTGGCTTTTTTATTATGAACAAATGATAATTAAGCATGGGGAGAATCATTTTCTAAACATCCTTCGTATGTTTTGTGAATATATTTCCCTAAAATAGAACATGATATTGATAATATTCTTCAAATTTGTTATATGGATCATATTAAACGTAAATTCTCGATGAAGTAGATACTGAGAGCCTTTTTGTTTGTATTAGTATTTTCAAACATTAGGAAGAGAGTAATAAATACTAGATATTAAAAAAAGAGTACTTTTCGAAAAATGATTCTTGTTGATGTTCATTTATTATTTGTTTATAGCTAAAAAGTCAGAGGGAAGCTGAAAATTTCAGAGCCGGGACTTTTAAAACCCAGTTTTTTACTTATGGGGATTTTTTAGTAATGTATACAACAGATATATGGGGGGGGGGGGTGATATTCCAAACGTAATTGTGAGAACAAATGTTGAGGGTCAACTCGATTCGCCTAATATTGACGATTCTGAATAGATCTTACAAAAAAATATTTTCTCCTTATGGAAAACACGTGTTAAAGTTTATGTGGCTTGCGGAACATCTTAATATAATTAGAAAGAAATATAAACATTTTTTTGCGGATTAAAAAAATTTGGTAGGATATGCATAAAAATTAAGCAAGAAAATGCTCAATGAATTTTAGGACCACCCTAATATAGAACCTTTACGTGTATGTCCCTTTTTAAAAAAACTATACATTCTTTCAAAATTCTCTTGTGAATCGGAAGTTCAAGGAAAGAGTCAATAAAAGTCAATCAAAGAGAGCAACGGCGTTTAAGTAGTTAGCAAGATTGTCTATTTGCATTTTCTTAGACGACGGGGGAAAACAGTAAGGTCGCTAATAGCGTAGAAAGAGCGACGCTATAGAGTGTACAGTATACATAGGTATATGTATAAAGAAAAAGCTCACGCTCGAGGCGGTGCGAAAAAATCGCGAAAAACGTCTCTCAGTATTACAGTACTTCGCAGGCCTGTGCCCATTCAAGGTTGAAATTAAAACGATGTGATGTAAGGTGCCGCAGAAATAAAAAGCCTGAAAAAGAAGAGATGTCAGTTACGTCGTAAATCAGCTGCTTACAACTCACGAATTTCGCAGCAGACGATCAAATTAATCCTCAATCAATCTCTGTCTTCCTTGGCGCCTATGCCTTTTTTCGTAGTCTCCCCATTTTATCCTAATCTGTTTTCTCTCAATGGTCAGCCCGGAAATACATTTCTACATTATATCTTGCCCCCTAAGGATTATTGTCAAAAATACCAAAAAAGTAGGACTGCCATTTGACGTTCTTATGGATGCCTATTAGGGTGGACCGAAAAATAATTTTTTTTCAGTTTTTTGATCAGGATAAGAAAATCTCATTCTATGTATAAAAATAGATTTCTGTGATTTTCTGCAGATTTTTAAAACGATATCTTTCGTTAGCAGAAATCCCCCTGTACAAGTTTATTCATCACAATATGCCGTATGATTTCAGGAGAACAATTGTTAAAGAAAAAATATTCTTGTGGTTAATAAACTTACATAAAGTCATAATTTTACTTAAAAAATATGAATTATAAGTAAACAAAAAACATGTTGAGTCTAGAAAATAGACTTTCGAACTAGTCACAAAAAATTTCAGAAGAATATAGTCAATTCGAAGATAACGGCATTCTGTAAAATATGCGATGGCTTTTCGGGCGCTGAAATAATTGGGAAAAGCACCGTAACGAGTGAACGGCATTTTGCCATTATATGAAGAAGTCAGAAATAATTTTTTTTTCTCGAGAAGCACCATAATCAGATTAATAAAAATTATTAATTTAAAAATAAGTATTAATAAGCTTTGGGATAACAATGATTGTGACATTTTCAAGACATATGATTACACGACTTTTTCAGATGGGACTTATCTCTCCCTATGAATGATTAGTTTCAAGATAAACGATTATATGAATGAAATATATTTTTTATCCTGCAAAATGATTTCCGTGAAAATGTTTGTATTCATGCCGGAAAACGGTTCATAGTATTTTATTATAAATCAAGCGAAAAATTGTTTACCTAAATAATCATTCCATTTAAAAGTCCAAAATGCCTTTTACAATTTTTAAATACGGTCATGTTTCAAGCGATAAAAGAAGCAGATTATTTAATGTTTCCATAAGTTTGAGGACCTTAATTTGCTTTAACATAATTAGGAAAAGTATAAATAATTACTTTTTCTGTAAATTTTTTCTTCCAAGCACTTTCTTTTACGTTAATTATGATTGAGCGACTTAGCCCTACATTGTGGGGTAAAGTCGCTCGCACTTAAAGGGACGGTAAATACTCGTAGCTGTTTGTAAATGAAATGTATGTATGTGCTTTATTGTACGAAAGAGGTTGAGATGGAAATGAAATATTTCAAGCATCAAAACCTCATTATCTAAATTTCTATTAGGAATTAATTGCGATAACAATAAATTATTTATGATATTTATTATAATAAAAATTTTTGGAATAATTTTTCCAGAACCATTAAATATGGTTGATATTGTGCTCAAAATAATAGCAAATAACACAATTCTTTTTATTTTGCCTTTTTTATGGACACGTTTGTTCAGCGCTGACCTATAAAGGTTGAATCGATATAGCACATATTTGTAGACCATACACAAGACTGAAAAGCAAATAGAATTGTTGAATGCTTATGGATAAGTGTACTTTTTTCAGAGCATTTGAAGTTCTTACTTTCTTTAAACGTTTTCCTTTACTGGAGGAAGTCTAAATGTTTATTTGCGAGTATTGACACAAGAAACGGATTTCGAGCTTTCGCCTTTAAGTGAATCTCGCAATTTGTTCAAGAAATGTCAAGTTTTACTTTCGCACACCGCACAGAAGAAAGTTTCAAGGCAACAACTTCCGTGATAGGCTGCGCCTATTTCCTATTACAGTTAAGGAGATATGCAGCCTTTTGATTGATCGACATGTCGCGTCTTGATTCATTTCATTTCCTTCTCCCACGTCATTTACGCCCTCGAGAACATCCATGAGATTGGAGATCAGAGGCGTAGTCGAATAAGAAAATCCCCTAGATCTAAACCTTTTAATTAGTGCATGGGACACATTTACGACACTTGATGTAATCTCAACTTTTTTTCTCTCAGATTTGAAGGGTGCCGCTGCTTAAAAAGAACAACCATTTACGGGAAAATCTTATCTAAGAAGGGCGCGTCCCAAAAAACGCCGGACCTGGCACAGAAAAGTTGCACAATCTTTTATTTTTCTTGTATGAAAAAAACAGAAAACTATTCTTAAGTTCTATTTTTTTCAGTAAATAAATTACAGTTGACTCAATTTTGAGTACATCTAGAAAAGAACAAAGCTCAAGCTTTCATAACATCGAAATTATAATATTCTACTTTAGATTTACTACAAATTAGGTCTACATTAATTTATTTAGTGAACAATTTTATGTATGATGTTCAAAAAATTAATTATTTCGGAAAACGAAAAATTTATTACAAAAGTTGGTTTTTAACAAAGTTTCATAAAAATTAGTCATTTGCAGGAGTCCATAATTTCAGTGTTATTAGAGCTAGAGCTTTTTTTAGATCTACCTAAAATTAAGTCTACTTCAATTAATTCGAAGGCGACTTGCACCAGCTGGTGTCTAGAAAACGAGTTATTCCACATAAAGTAGATTTTTTCATTTTTTCCAAAAAATTAGGCGCATAAAAAATCAGGGAAAGGGATAGAAAAATAGAGAGGTAAAAAGACCCCTACTGCCGTGCGGATAGTAAAGGACGTATCTTTGTTTTTCAGCAAAATTGAGCGAGGGTGTCAGCATATTCCTGATACTTTCCTTGACCTATATATGTATGAGGAACATAAAAATTCACAGTAAAGTTGTTAATTTTATGGAAATAATTTTGCTGTTTATGCATTTGACAAGGTCCATGCAAATTTAATTGGACGGATTCGTAGAAATATATGAAGAAATACAATCAGTTTTTCCTCACCAATAATGTTCTTATTGACCCAAAATTCAGGGCATTGAATACAATTCAATTTTGGGCAATTGAAAAAGTTTCTAGTTACCAAGAACTCAGGGCATCTGAATCAGGAGAAATTAATTTCTTAGTTTTTACATATTTTCTGCAGATTTCTGCATAACTGTATTTTTCACATTATGATGACTCATGACAGCATATGACAGATACATCTATTGGTGAACACGCATTTTTTCTAATTCATACTCTGAAAATGTAGTATTTTTTACTTCCAAAACCCCTATTGTTTGTATAAAATTGGTAAAGTGTAAGTCAGATACGTCTTTTAACATTTTCACGGCAACCTATGCTGGCAGTTTTCCTTTTAGTCCGACTTTCTTTGGGGATCGCTCAAATTGACGCTCTCAGCATGTAGAATTGGGATGAGAAATAAAATTTCATATATATTTTTTTTATATCAGTGGTTGAAAAATATAAAAAAAGCAAAATGAGGACATTTTGGTTATTCAGATTATTCACCCTCTTTGCATGTTAAATTAAGATAAAGAATTTAGTTGGTTTTGCTACAGCTTTTTTCTTTTATATAAGTGATCAGAAATTATACAAAATTATACAAATGTAAACAATGTTGTTATTCAGACCCCTATTCCCTTTTCGTGAAAAAATAAAGGCTGATTTTTTTCCAACAATGAAACTCAAATAATTTTTTAATTCACTAATGCAATTCGAAAGCAAGGAATCCTTCATTAGACAATGCTTGAATACCTTGTAGGAATTAAATTGTAAATGAACAATTAATAACATCGCTTTGCACATTGTGAAAGTCGTTAATTCCTGACGCGATAGTTTACGATTTGAATCGATCTTTTCTTGGATAGAGAATACAAGACATTATAATAGAAGCAAGAAATGTTTCATCAGATGCACTTATCGTTGTTTTTAAAATATACTTGACATGTCCTCGTTTGGAAAATTTGTGAGTGGTAAGCGATGCATCCAGGTAAAATCTGAGAGTCGGCCCTTCAGTAATCTGCAAAGAATAAGCTGCTTCAAGAGAAAAGTGCTCGAGAAGTTGCACCATTCGGAGAGAATCGTCGCGTCGCGCTCTTCCGAAGTAGTCACCGTTGCACGAGAGTAACATTCTGCACTTCCCCATTCCCTGGTTCAGTGGCATCCGCCAACCTTCGTTGGTCGAGTCTCCTTTTATGTATTCTCTCTTGATGGTACCCTAAGAATATACCACCCTGAAGCCCACATATAAACGTCACCACACGATCAAAAGGAGCAAGTTTATCCAAGATGAGTCTTCAAGAGTTTATTGCGCTTTGGTAAACAAAAGCTCTGCCCCAGTGGTGTAACTACAGTTTACGACAACACTGTCGTTCTACGGAAAAAGGCAGTAATTGCAAAAAATCGAAAAATTTGTTTTTTATATCACTGATGGAATCGTTAAAGAGAGATCTATAGATCTATTGAATCCATTTGTTTAACTTCTGAATCTTCAATCCAGTTATTAAAAGCACACAGTGTCATTTTCAATTTATATCTCTACGCTAGTGTTATCTGGAAAATACTGTTTTCGGGAAACCTGTGTTCATGATTGAATGAAGCTGTCATTTTTTTGCAGTTTAGAAAAAATAGTCTGCAAACTTCAGGTTTATGGTAAGCGTAAAATTAAATTATTATGTTCAAATCATGCAATAATAATAATAAATAGAACAAAAATGCTCAGTATTTTGTAATACAAAAAGGTAGTGTGTTAAATTCAAAAAACATAACGAAGAATCTAAGTAACCAAACTTAATAGTTACGATACATTTTTTCTACTAGAATTTTTCAAAAAAGTAGCGTGTGCCCTCAACTATATAAAAAGCCAAACTTTCGAAAATGCATATAGATATGTGGCGTCGACCTAGCTATGAGAAATATATTTTTTATAAACTTGATTGAAATAGAAAACTTAATTTTTAAATTAACTTATATAGTCTGTAAGCTATTCAAATATGTTATTTACGTACTGCCGTATCCACACCAGAGGTCCAAAAGCGCATGGCTTTGGGCGGCGCGGTAGCTTGCATTTTTTTTATTTAAAAAAAAAACAAGATCTGAACAAGGGGATTTTACACTTAGGGATGATTTTTTAGACTTAGGAGAGCTGTTAAACCTAAGATTAATTGTTTGGGCTTAGAAGTGCAGGGCAAGGGAAGTTTACACTTAGGGGTGATTCTTTGAGCTTAGGAGAGGTGGGCAAGAGGATTTCACGCAGGGGTGATTTATTGAGCTGAGGGGACAAGTGGATTTTACAGTAAGCGGTGATTTTTGGGGCTGAAGAGAGCTGGTCAATGGGATTTTAAACTTGAGGGTAATGTTTTTGGGTGTGGGAAGAGCTGTCTAAGGGGATTTACACTTGAGGGTTAGCAGAGATCATCAAGGGGTTTTTACACTCAGGGTTCATTTTTTGGGCTTGAGAACCATTTCTGAAACTGGGGCATATTATATAGATTACAACAACAACAATTTTGAAACATTCAAAACAGAATTTTTTAAGATTCAGAAGACATGTTTGAAATGAGAGACATGGCATTGCAATTTCGTATGATTTTTTATTTCAAAGAGTGAATTTTCAGATTAATTCAGAAAGATTTCAAAACATTTCAAACGATTCCCTCAAATTTAAAAAAAAAGCTGCAGAAGATTTTAAAGCAAGCTATTTCAATTTGGCAATACTCGAAAATTAGAAAATATTCGAGTGAATCACAAAGATATTGCTTCCTCATAGAGGAAGCTTTGTAATAGTAACATTTTCCAAAATTTTCAACTTCATTTAATTAAACCTTCCTCAAGTTAGAAATGTCCAATACAATGTTCTAAGCAATTGTCCGGCTGTGTGTGGATGTATGTGCGTGTGTGTCACGCTTTTTTGTGAACACGATAACTAGAAAACGGTTGCAGATAAATCGATGAAATTTGAAGGGCTTATTTTCCTCACTAATATCTTGAAACTGACTGAAGGACTTATAAAAATATTTACTACGTTTTTTTCAGCACTCCATAATATTTTAAAAAACGGTTTTTTACAGTGAAACTTTTTTCATTAGCATAATTTAAAGTTGATGCAAGGATATAAAAGATTCCTTGGTTCAAGGCGAATCGATTAACTTATAATATTGATATATTTTATTGAAGAGTAGGGAAGTTATGGTAATTTATATATTTTAAAAATCGGTTTTTTATAGTAAAACTTTTTTTGTCCTCATAATTCAAAGTGGATGCAACGACAGAAAGGATGTGTTGATTTGAGTAGCATCGATTGACCTATCATATTGATAAATTTTATAAGAGAGTAAGAAAGCTATGGTAATGCATAATATTTGAAAATACGGTTTTTTATAGTGAAACTTTTTTCTTCAACATAATTCAAAGTTGATGCAAAAGTATAAAAAATTCTTTGGTTCGAGACGAATCGATCGGCCGATCATATTAATACATTTGATCAAATAGTAGGAAAGTTATGATCATTTATATATTTTTAAAAACGTTTTTTACAGTAAAAATTGTCTCATTCTCATAATTTAAATTTGATGCGAGAATAGAAAAGTTTTGTTGATTCAAGGCGAATCGATTGACCTATAGCATTTATATTTTATTGAAGAGTAAGGAAGCTATAGTGATGCATAATATTTGAAAACACGATTTTTTATGTTGAAACCTTCTTCACTAACATAATTCAAAATTGATGCAAGAACGGAAAAGATTCCTTGATCTGAGGCAAATTGATTGACCTGTAATATTAATACACTTTATTGAAGATTAAGGAATTTATGCTCATTCATAATATTTAAGTCATCTGTTTCAAATAGAAAAAAAATGTCAATGATATAGTTCAAATTGGACGCATGCGTAGAAAAGACTTTTCGATCAGAAATTTTCAAATAAAAATTCATTCCCACAATTTTTGTGAAGTAATCATAAAGCTGGGAAATGGATAGGGTGCCACAGGACTTTTCCCTTCCCTTCTTCAGCTCGAAAAATCGTAATTTCGAATACAAAAAATTTGACTTATCTGATTTGTCTTTGTGTTAACAATTTTTATTATATTATTTTGTAGTTTCGCCTTTTTTGTACATTTCTATTTTTAAATTGATCAAAATGGAGATTTTGGTTGCTCTATTATTAAACAAAAAATAACTAATGCTTCCTCTATGAGGAAGCAAATACATTTGCTATCGGAAAGCAAAGTGCTCGTGAAATGAGCACCATATAATTATAAATACAAAGTGGAAACACTCGAGATCGAGTTCACAGCTAGCTTAGAAAATGTAATAAGATTCAAAAATAATTTGAAATATGAACAGATTTTTGAAAATTTCAAACAAAACGTATATTATTGAAGATTTTGAACAAATACTTAAGAAGCTTTCAAATCATTTTGAAAGTTTTGAAGAGAATACAAAAATCTGAAAGATTTTAGGGTCATTTTTTTAATTTGCATTATTTTTCAAAGGTTGAAGAGAATTTCAAGTTAGTTCAGGAGTTATTTAGGAATCTGTGAGGTGTTGAAGAGATTTAAAATATTTAAAATATTAATTCATGTTTGAAATACAGAATGCACCTACTAAAAATGTGAAAGAGTAAGATCCTATAATAATTGTTTTTTTTATTTCTAAAAATTCTTATTTTGCATTGAAATTCATATCCTTAACCTCTGTTAACTATTTATATGAAGAAATGAAGCTTCCTGAATTATTAATTCACTATTTAATTAACTATCGTATAACATGTAATATACTACGTTGCAAATAAAATGTTCAAGCATGTAAGCATTTAAATATTTTTAGTTTTTATAGATTTTCGAAAATTAGGAAGTTTCAGCTCAGAAATTGTTGATAATAATTTTCAGAGGCCGATTTTTTTTATAATCATGCAGATATCAAATATGATTTTTATTTGATGAATGGAAACTGTGTTTTAAGACAACCGTCAGCCTGGAATAATTATTTATGATTTTTTGAAAAGTTTATTTTTCCTACATTTACAGGTTTCAGGAATAGATAAAATATGATTTTACCCTTGAGTTGATTTTTATATGCAGACACTTAATTTAAAATCTGATATTCGTGAGAACTTCAATTTTTTCTTACATACACCTAAAAAATAGAGTATATGAGATAAAATTTGGAAAACGTAATATTTTGCCATATTCACGATCAATTCATCTCAATTCGCATGGCTTTTTACAAATTATACAATTTTGGATCAGAAACTTTAAATAATAATTTTTAGGGGTGTAAAGCTGTATTATTTAATTTTGAGGGTTTTATGAGAACAAATTTTTACGAAGCTTCCTTTATGAGGAAGCAAAAAGGGTTGACTTCTTTAATAAGTGACCATTTCAATTAATATCTTGCTTCGGAGTTGAACTATTTTAATTTAGAAGCAGTCATATTTGAAGATTTCGGAAGCTCAATATTAGGAAAGTAATAAAGTAGAAAAGCTTCGACTGTCAAAACATTCAAACATGAGTAGCGACGTCAGCTGAAAATATTGAAAAAATGAAAGTTTCTTCAATCTTTAATAAAAACAGGTGTGATGTTTTCATACTGGAATATTGCACTGAGAGCTGGATCACATATATAATAACTACACTGTCATTTATTATGTGCATTAAATTTGTTTTATAAGATTAAAAAAAGCCAGCAGAAATTGTATCTTTGCCAAAAATTTCAATAAAAAATGTAGAAACAAACAGCATTATCGTGAAGCATTCAAAAGTATTTGAAATTTTAAAGTTTTTTTTTAAATACAAATTTGCTTTCAAACCTTCATATCTTTTGACTCAGTTGTAATATTTAAGTTTTCTTTACTCACTTTGGCGAGATAATTGTCCTCTTCCGGAATCCACTGGAAAATGAACAAAATGTTTACCAAAAATATTAACAATCGACTTCCTCAAAAGTAGCACCTTTTTTTAGCTCAATTTTGTTTAGTGAAAATCAACATCTCACGTTTTTAAAATTAGGCCTGGAAAATCAAGTAAGATTTGATTGAAACCCCCACTTTATTTCTTTTATCCAATATTTTAAGAAATTATACGTATATAAAAACCGCAGCTGGTAATTTTTATGTAGGTCAAATCATTTTTACGACATCGAGAATTTTTTTTCGAAAAGTGTAATTTTTTAATTTTTCTCGCGAAAAATGCAAGATATCATAAAAGAGTAAGAGGTTTTTTTTTTGTAAAACATTTTAATATTTAAAATTTTTCTTTTAGTAGGTTGTCGATTCTCGTGGCCACAAAAATGGTTTGACCTGCATAAAACTCACAGAATGTCTTCTTTATGGAAGCAAAAATTTACCCAAAAAATTGCAAAGAAAAGGGGGAGATTTCGAAGGGAAAAAATTATTCTCACCAAAGTCAGCAAGGAAAACTAGAATATCTCAATTAGCTCAAACACTCATAACTTCACGAAAATGTTTTTTTTTCTCGAAACAACACATATGTTTGCATATCCTAAAATCTCTTCATATCTATTTTTGAAAACGCTCATGTCTAAATATTTTTCTATGGTATGGAACGTTTCCTGTATTTTGCCAGATTGAAGAAATATATATTGAGAGGTCGCCAAAGTCGTTTTATCTAAATAATACGATTCTCATAGTTTTTTTTGAATTATTTGAGGAATGAAAATTATACAATATTCTAGGTGGTTATGGAACACAACTGGGTCACCAATTTTTTTCTAGTCCAATTACGAGTCCAAAACTATAAAGTGCAATAATAAATTAAACAACGTTTTTTACTATTTTTATTTCTATTTTGTTGCTAAATACATCATGAATACGAGTATAAATATAATAAAATTCATACGCTTGCGATGTTACAAAAAGAGTATAAATTTGATGAATCTAAATAATGAAAACGATGAAGAAAAGTTATTTTTCCAAAAAGTAGACATGGCGCATCTTAACTCTCATGCGACGAAATAAAATATCTGCCGTAAAATCGATTCAAGAAATTGTTTAAAGTCTTGCACAAATTGTATGATTTAAATAACACATAACAAATTACAAAATCAGGAAAATTAAATTACGCATTACAATTTTTATTATTTAAATTCAGTAATTTTTCATACACTTGTTACAAAATATTAAACAGTTTCGAAGGATTTCATGATTCTGCAATTTGGTGATAAAATAAAATTCGGAAATTTCATCGTAAGATTTTTGAAACATGTTAAATAATCAGGGACTTTCATGAAAACCAAACTAGGAAAAATTGACTATTAATAACAAATTCACTACGATGTGTTAAACACAGACTGAATCTACTGGCGTATTACAAATAAATCTTGGACCGACTTTCGTGAATGCTGAATTACATTAAAGGGGGCGCATGATGCCACTTAGAAAGAGATACAAGATAACGAAGTGAGTAATGGAGTGGGGACCGTAAGGCCATAACGTATGTCATATAAAACCGAGAAATTGGTACATTTGCATCGAAATGATCTCAGATGATATACACTCGGGTAAGAGGTACCGAATGAAGATGAAATCTCGAAATGATCTTCTTTTCAAGTATTGAATAATATTCCATTCCTCAAAAGCCTCTAAATCGAATCACCCTTCATTCTGAGCCATGTGCATTTTTATTTTTTATTCAAATAAGAATAATTTTAAAAAAGATTTTTTTTAATTTAGGAATTTTACATTTCTAAAAATGTTAAGCATTTTTCTTAAATCATGTACTTTTCTATCTAAAAGTCATGAAATAGGGTAACGGAAGCAATTACCGAGGGGATCCTACTGTCCGAGGTCGAAGATCAAATTCTTTTTATTTTTACTATTTTTGTACGTACACTTAATTTTTTCCATTCAGAAGTTCAAGTGAGACTCATTTAACGACTTCTACTTTTAAAAAAATAACACAAGAAAGTTTCAAGTTAGAAGAAATCAACTGTTTGCTCAACAAATGGTTTCCTCTCGGGAAGGGTTTTGAGATAAATTTACGAAAACTATAAATTTAAACTAAATATTTAAAAAAAAGCATGAAGAAAAATGTGTTCAGTGCTTTTTGTTTAGATTTACGACCCCATTTTTATCCTTACTTCTTGGCGTGTTTCGAAGTCACAAGCTTCAAGCAATACATTATTGAAAGCACTAAAAATGCCTCCTTCGCCAGTATAAAGAATATAGTTACACATCATAAAAATGTAGTACAGCACAGTACACACAACCACACTAACTTGTTTTTCTTTGTTTACATTGCACATCGTCACGTAAAAAAATGCGGAAGCCCAACGTTCGAGTAAATGTATTTACCCATTCATATAGGGTGTAGTCACGAAAGAAAGCCATCGTTAAAATGACAGAATGATCGATCTATAGTCTATGAGAAACATAAAACACAAAACTAAAAACAGCTAGACAGATATTGATCGATACTTAGGCGTTTATCGACTTACGGTAAACAAAACCTTTTCGCACTTCATTAAAAAGTTAAGCAACAGAATTTGTAATAGTAATCACCTCACATTGCACTCGTACAGACACGCAACTGCCTGTCACGCGATTAATGCTATTAATGTAGATTTTGCGTAATTTTTTGTTCCAACTGGATTAAATACTGACTTTAAAAAACTCACGTAATGGAACGGGCGAAAATTAGGAAAGTAAATTAACGATGATAATTCGCTCTTTTGCAATTAATTATTGAGTCCGAAACAATGATAAATTGCGTTTATATTATTTATTATTGTGGGCAAATTAAAACGGAAGAGTATGACTAAAATTCAATCGTAAAAGCTCTTTCAGCTGATTAATAATTAGCTTATATAAAGAGGATTCTTCTTATCCGAACATTTTATTCACCAAACGAAACGAATTAATAATTAAATAAATCGAAAGAACTTGCATCTTCCAAAAATTTAACTCTCGTTTCTGTTTATTCCTTGCATTACTACTGTGTATTTCGGAAATAATTAAATTTTATTATCGAGGAATTACAACTCTCTGAAATTTACATTGAAGTTCCGAAAATACACTCTGTGTTGCACGTAGAGGAATAACGTGAGCAGCTGGTGTGCAGTAATGGAACTTATTGTAATGAGGGAAAGTTCAATGTAGTTCGTGGTAACTGTTATATGCCCTGTTGAGCAGCAACAATTACTGAAGTATTAATATAACACTATGCTTCAATATTGCAATTAGAAGTGCACTAATTAAACTCAAATAAAACTCTTTAGTAAATTATTAATATACGGATGAACATCAAAAAGTTGACATTATGATGTCCCAGAAATATTCTGAGCTTGACTTTGGAAAAATAAATTTTCTAATCACAGGATTTTATGAAGCGTATTTTCTCATATAATATCCTATGTGCCAATTATTTTTAATTCTCTCCATATTAGGTAAATTCAATTGAATAATATACCCTAAAATATTTGAAATCCTTTATAATCCCTTCAATTTATTCAAATCTGTTGATAATTCCTAGGAATCTTCGAAAATACCCTAGAATATTTAGAATTCTTTAAATTTATTCAAACCCATTGAAAATTTCTTAAAATCTCTCAAAATTCCCTAAAATATGTTAAAACTTTTGAAATCCTTTGAAATTATTGAAATCTATCAAATATTCCTTGGAATATTTCAAAATGCCCTAAAAATTTTAAAATCCTTCATAATTCTTTAATTTACTGAAATCTATTGAAAGTTCTTTTAGAATATTTAAAAATACCCACGAATATTCCAAATCCTTTTCAATCCATGTGATTGATTTAAATATGTTGATAATTCCTAGGAATCGTTGAAAATACCCTGAAATATTTCAAATCCTGTGTAATCCCTTCCATTTATTGAAATAATTTATTGTAATTTAATTTTTAAGAAGAAAATTAGAAACACAATATTATCAAGTCAATCTGTGCAAAAATTCTATTTTTGAACAAAAAGGCTCAGAAACATTATGAATCCAACAATAAGTTATTTTGAAAAAACCTATTCAAAAACCTCAATATATGCAAAAAGAATTGCATAGAAAGGCCTCAAAATATGTTTCCAAACAACGTTTTAATCGGCTCATCAGAGATAAGTATATAACTAGAGGAAAAAAGAGGGAGAGAATTGGAAAAGAGACAACCAAGCCATTCTCACTCTCATTTCCTTTCTCTTTTTCCGTTTTTTTTTTATACTACTTTTGGGACCAAATTGTTTCGAGATCCTTTAAATCTCCTCATCAGGGTCTAATTTTATAAGATACTACGAAAGACATTTTTTTATCGTATGCTTTATATTCATAATGTATGTATATATGAGACTGAAGTTTCTTATCGTATTGCTATTTAGATTATTTTTCAGTTTTTAATTTTTGGATAAAAATTCAACTTTTAATTTTCGGTTTAAGTGTCGATTTAATATTTAAAAATGTTTAATTCCTCGGAATTTTTTTAAATATCCTAAAATCTTAGAATACACACATGAAATCCTACCACATCTTCCGCAATTCAAGGAAATTCTCTAAGTCCACATGGAATTTACGAAATCTTGTGAAATCCCCTGAAATATTTGAAAATCTTGTCAATTCTCTGATATCCCACAAAAACTCTTAATTTTTGTGAAGTCCTCTGGAATTTATAGAAATATTATTAAATGTTTAGAAATTTTCCATGCATATTGAAATCCCGTGATAATCCCTTGAAATTTCGTGAAGTTCTTCATATTCATGATAAATGCCGTGAAACCTTTCATATCCTATCAAACCTTTAGAAATACTTATAAAGATTAGGAAATTCTTTGCGATTCTATTTTTTTTCAATTTCTTGCAATCCCTTGAACTCTTTAAACTAATATGATATCCCCCAAAAAAATCAACAAAATAAGAACTGCATTCTGTTAATGATTTATATAATTTAATGTAATCTTAATGTTATCTTCTCTTGTAAAAAATGATAATAATGAAACTTCAATTTGCATATGTTAAACCTCGAGAATCAGACCTAGTTGTTATTTTGACTCTTACAACATGCCGCAAATGGTTTATATCAAACGATTTTCATTATAAAATAAGAGCATACTTCTCAATCTCGAAAATTATTATTTTTACACTTATTGTAATTATTATGAATATAAAAAAAGTTTTTATGATGATCTGAAATAATTTTTTTCTAATCAATAAAAAATGAAAATTTCCAACTCTTTATTTTCAAACATATATAATTCTATGCACAGAATAATGCTGAAACAAAAAGAATTTGTGTTAAAACGAATAAAAAAATAGATTACATGATGCTAGCTTTACAATTATTGAAGTGGAGCGAATGGTTCATAAATCTGGTACTTGAAAAGCAACAAAACTTCTTCGTAAAGCAACATTTCTGATATAAGCTAGCACTCGCTAGAACTTGTGCGTTAAAATAGAGTAGGGTGATGGTCTCCATAGAATGCAAAATCTTCACAGTAAAATATTACTGCTGATTAGATTTCTCGGAGAAAATAATTCCCCGTAGAATTTAAAATTCGAACATTAACGGAAGGATGAAGCGGCTTGATTTCGTTTGCAACAAAAGGTAATTATCTGGAGTGATAGAGAGGATTTAACTCACTCAAGTAAGCATTTGAGTCTTAATTACTCCATTACGGTTGAGATAAACGAATATCATCAAGGTAGTAGCAATGATTAACAGCGACTACTATTGTTGTTTCAAGCTCTGCTTAAAAGATTTCTTAAAAAAAATTAAACGTAAAAGCTGAAAAATTGCAATCGAAAAAATTAAGGGAAAGAACACAAGCGCTAGACAGTGTAAGTATGTCATAATTGAGCAAAATATCAACCATAATACTCCAGTATACAATTGTAGAAAACAAAAACATACGATTCAAATGAAAAAAATCACCTTTGTTTTCTCTGAACTGGATTACTTTTTTCAATCCAACTTTCCAGGCCTTAATTCACAGGTCATCCATAAACATTTTACCAATTTCAGGGGAAAGGGAATCGCGCCAAAAACTGCGATTGTTAACAGGTAGGGAGGGGTCAGTGGGAGTAACTTTACAAATGATGACATTTAGTAAATTTTCCTGATGATAAATTTTAACAAAGTATGGGAAATTTGCGAAGGAGGGTCCTGCTAAGGTATCGTACAATAATAACTTTATAAGTTTGAGAATTATTGTCATATTTTTTACTACACCCTCTTCACCCTCTTTTCCATGTTCATCTCTTTTCCACATTTCAAAGAATTCCCCTTTTCCCCATTTTTCTCTCGTTTTTGCGCTTAAACGCAAATTGAATTTATGGAAACCGATAGAAAAGTTTATCTTTTTCAGTTGAAAATTCAACTTTTTTGTTGAAAGACAACCTTATTGGTTGGCAGATCATCTTTTTTAGTTGCAAGATCAACTGCTTGGTTGAATGTTCAACTCTTCTGTTGAAAATTCTTCTTTTTAAGTGTTCATGAAATTAATTGTAAATTCATGCCTTAGTTTGGAAATTTGACTTTTATTGAAAAGAAAACGGTTTTCGTCTTCTTTCATTGAAATTGACAATTTTTGGTTTTGAATCAAAATATTTTCCAGTTGAAATATCCACTGTTGCAAGTTTCGTTAGGAATTCATTATTTTTGCTAAAGAATTCACTATTTGGTTGTCAATTTACTGTTTGGTTGAAACTTCATATTTTCGGATTGAAAACTCAACTGCTTTGTACAAAAGTTGTCTTTCTGGCTTGAAAACTCAACCATTTTGTAGCAAATTAAACTATTTGTTTCCATATAAAGTTTTTTTTTTGGAAAGTTATATTTTCTTGTTAACTATTTTGTTGAAGAATTGTTTTTTTTGTTGTTGAAAATTTATCATTCAACTTAAAATGTAACTACTCCATTTTTTGTTAAATTAAAAATTTATGTATATCCTTGAAAATTCGTCTTTTCTGGTAGCATAATAATCTTCTGCGTAGGAAAGTCGTCCTTAATGGTAAAAAGTGTAACTGTTTGGTTGAAAATGAATTATTTTTGGTTGAATATTCAATTTTTTTACAACATCATATTTTCGAGTATAAAACTCAACTGCTCCGTGGAAAATTCGTCCTTTTGGATTACGAATCTAATAACTTGGTAGAATTTTAAATTATTTTACTCAAAATTAGCTTTTTTGTTAAAAAGTTTTAATTTTTGGTTGAAAATGCAACTATTTTTCGTAAATGAAACTATTTATTCAAAAATGTATCGATATTTGTTACAAAATTCACTTTTTTGTCAACTAAAGCTTTTGGTGGAAAATTCATCTTTTTTGTTTAAAAAGTCAAGTAATTGGTGGAGGATCATACTATCTTGATGAATCTATTTGGTTAAGGATTAACCTATTTTTTTTTTAAAAATCGTCACTTTTGTTTTAATTCAACTAGTTTAAAATTCATTCTTTCTTCTGCTCAAGAATAATTTTTTAAGCGCAAAATTTAACGACTCCTTTTTTTTTGTAAGCTTATCTTTTTTATGTTGACAGCTCAATTATTTAAATGAGATTCCTGCAGTTTGTTGAAGGTTCGTATTTTGGTAGAAAATTATTCTTGTTGGTTACAAATTAATTTTTGTAGGTTGAGAATTTAGGCTTTTGATTGAAAATTCAACTATCTTCTTGAAAGGTTAATACAATTTTCAAATATTCTACGATTTTCATAAAGTCATTTTTCTGGTCTAACACTCAACTGTTTTGTTGAAAATTCGTCCTTCTTGATAAAATATTCATCTTCTTTATCAGAAAAGTTTGGGTTAAAAATTTAGCTTTTCGAGTTGAAAATTTAACTTCCTTTTGAAAGATCCATTCTTTTGACTTGAAAATTCAACTATTTGGTTGGAAATTTCAACTGTTTTTGGTTGATTATTAATCTTTTTTGTTCGAAAATTGGACCACTCAGTTGAGAATGTATCTTTGTCGGTTGAAAATTCAAATAGTTGGTTGAATATTCAACAACTTTGCAGACAATTTAATTAGTATTTTAAAAATCAGAACTATTTTCTTAACGTCATATTTTTTCATAAAAAATTCTACTCTATTGTTGAAAGTTTGTCCATTTGAAATGAAAACTCATATTTTACTTGATAGTTCAACAGACAGTCACGTAGGCATATTGACAATAGACGCAAAGAACGTAGAACAAAAATAAATCCGTGTTCAGCCAACATCAAATTTACTTTCCAG